>CAHIKZ030004457.1:707500-727500 GCA_903632075.3 Acanthosepion pharaonis | reverse complement strand
ACACACATATATATATGTGATAGAAATTATTAGGAGGATTTGAGATAATCATTATTAAAAAATTCATCGAGTCTAGAATAAACCTCAACAGAATGCATAAAGCACTGGACGGGCGTTTCATCCTGTATTTGGGACTCATCAACAGTGCGCATCCACTACCGAGAATTGAAACCCGGACAGTTATATTATCAGGCAAACATCATACCAACTGTACCAACGGAAGAGCTAACGAATTAGACTAGATATAGCCCCGGTCAGTCACATATTCCGTGGTGGAACTCATTCGAATTTCCCTTACCCATAGAACTGTTCCCCCACAAGCCATGACTACTCTCCCCAAGCCGCTCCATCAAGAGCATTAGAAGCCGGTTTAAGCAATGATATCCAAGTGATAGAAATTATTAGGAGAATCTGAAATAATCATAATTAAATAACTCATTTAGTCTAGAAGAATATATATATATATATATATATATATATATATATATATATATATATATATATATATATATATATATATATAATCATACAAGTAAAACCTTTTATGCCAACGCATTTTTTCCTTGAGGGATTTTAACATGACAAATGTAGAAATTTTAGTAAGCCATATTTATACAAAAGAAGCAACGTGTAGATAAATATTAAGTGTTTAAATTTTGAATTAGAGAACATTCTAAAATAGTTATATATATATATATATATATATATATATATATATATATATATATATATATATATATATATATATATATATATATATATATATATATATATATATATACACCTTTTATGAATCAACATATTTATACACGAAAATAAAAATATTTAAAAATTAAAAAAAACGGTTGTCTCCCTACCTTTACAAATTAAGACAATAAATTGGCTAAATAAATAAATAAAATAAAAAATACGTGATAAATAAATAATAATTCCATAAAATGTCACTGAACGACGACATTATTTCCTTTTTTCTTAATATGCCGAACATTTTTGAGATGTTACTTTTTCATTAATTTGGAAATTCTTGCAAAACTCAAATAATTGGCGGATTTTAATGGAACTTACAGGAAACATTCACAAACAAAATGAAATTATTTTAGAAATGTATCTATTTCGAAAATCTTGTTAAAAATATTTTTTTTTGTACATCTGTTACCCTCCATCACCACCAATTACATCTGTTACCCTCCACCACTACCACTTATTTATTTTATGAAATTTCGAGAAATTCATTTTTCTACCGCTTAATGTTTATATTAATTATACACAGAAATCTTTGGAGAATTTAAGTCATCAATTTCTTTTGCAAAACACGACCTCCAATTACTGAAAATCTGTTCTGAATCGTAAAATAAAACTAAAACATTATTTAATTAGAAAAGCTTTTCATTGCTTTTATGAATAAGACTTATTATGGACACAGCAGTCTTAAGAAAACAGTTCATTAATGAATTTTTACAAGAATTGTTTCCATTTTTTTAAATTACAATTAAAATAATTTATAAAGTTTTTAAATCTTTTAAAATGCCGGTTAGAAAATTATCAGAAAATAAGTTATATAGTTAAAGCCAAAGTACCTAAAATTCAATAAAACTTTAGATTACGGAGAATAATTTTCATATTTTTTAAGAATACTCGGTAGTTCAAAAGAATTGAATAAAAAAAGGTGCACATGTTTATTTGTCATGTAATTTTTACAGATATGTCCACCGTAGAAGAATTGTCATAAAAACTCCTGCTTATGTGTTAAAAAATCAGATCAATTAAACTTTAAATCAACTAATATTCTTCAAATAAAGTTTCAGAAAAGTATATATTATTCTGAAAAATTTGTTAATAAAGAGAATTATATTGTACTGACAGATAGCTAAAAGTGGTGCTAAAATCATCAATTTTTAGGAATTAAAAAAGAACTCCTTCTAATCAATTCAATCGTTTTGAAATGCAGTAAAGTATCTAAATTTAATGTATTTAACTTGAAACTAAAATTAAAGGTTCAATAATTATATTTTTTTATTTTAAAATTAATTTTAAACCGAGGTATCGTGTTTCTTTGGAGGTAACTACTACTACTCCGTGCACCGACGGCTTAGTGGTAAAATCTCCGATTCAGTCGGGTTTCGATCCTAGCTAGAGACACACTGTAGAGCAGTGATACAGCGAAAGAGTCTGTCTGTGGATGACATTATACAGGCCCCTGAAAAATTAATTTCGGTTGAGCTATCTGGGGAAGGTAGTGTGGGTTTGTAAACAGTGACTATTATGGCTGATATAGCGAGACTCTTCGGTAAAGCGAATCGTGTCCTGTCGGTCACTGTGTGTTTATCTAAAAAATAAATACGCTTAAATTCGCCTTCATCCCTGCCGTGCGCCGACTGACGCCGATTCAGTCGGGTTTCGATCCTAGCTAGAGGGAACCGGACGTCTAGCCACACTGAAGAGCTGTGATACAACGAACGAGTCTGTCTGTGAATGCCATTATATATATATATATATATATATATATATATATATATATATATATATATATATATTGAGGTCTTAAATATAAATCTAAGCAAATAATACCGTGAAACAGGATGAGAAACTGCAGTAACTCGGAGACAAGTTTGAAAGGAAGTGTTTAAACATCAAACATCAATTATAAGACAAAATGTCTGGTCGTAAATAAAGGCGACATGCCAAAACGCGAGCTGCAAAATTGCGACGTCAAAATTAATCAAATGAAGAAATGAAACCTGCGAAATGTATGAACAAACGACAGAAAAAGTGGCATTAAATCCGAAATAGCGAAAAATGTTTTCTCAAAACAAAGCAAAGTATTAAGAAACAGGAACATTTCGTTACAAAGAAAGAAAAGGAGGCTAAGCCATTATGCAATATCTATCCATATATTGCAGTGAATACAGGATAATTTCCTCACAGATGAAGAAGAGACTTGAGGCAATAGAATTTATTGTTTTACAGTAGGATGCTGAGAATAACAGACAGAGCATGTGAGGAACTGGTAGTTTTAAAAAAATGAAAAAAGGAAGAACACTTGTGCTTAGAATCAGAAAGAGAAATTTCTGGGACATTAATGAGGAAAGACGACTTGGATATTTTGACACTCACAGGATATTAAAGTCAGAAAGAACCAGAGGAAATCGATAATAATTTAACCTAGGAGTTTATGCAAATGTATGCTGAAGCTGAAAGGTGAGAGATAAGGGACAAAAACTGTTGAGACCTACAAAGGATAAGAAACAATGAAGAGACATGATCGTTCATGCCCTGAAGGGACACGATACAAAAATCGAAAATCGACGGGCAAAGTTCAAATCTCGGCTTATCCGGCTGCGTTCATTTTTACGCCAATGCCTTATGTTGAACCCGAGAGTAAGTGTCCGTGTCATACGGGTGTGTAAGTCAAAGACTGAAAGATAACGCTTTAAGGCAATTAAGACTCGGAAGACAAAGTCATAAATAAAGAGAGTCATGGAAACTCACTGATAATAAAAAAAAAGAGAATCTTTGGAGAAGGAAACGATAAACCACTCCACTGTCTTTCCCAAGAAGTCATAGCAATTCACATATAAAAAAGTAAAGAAATATGTGGAAAAGGTAACGGGAAACCACTCGAATATCTTCCCTAAGAAGTTATGGCAATTCACAGATAATAAAGAAAAGGAATCTGTAGAGAAGGCAATGGGAAACCACTCCACTCTCTTTCGCAAGAAATCATGGCAATTCACACATAATAAATAAAAGGAATATGCGGATAACAATGATTACCTATTTCATTAGGGTACAGAACACTTAAAATATTAATAGACATGTGATATAGAAATTTCCACCATTTTTAAAAATCATTCATTTCTCTAAATTCTTAACATTATTATTAATCAACCAAAAATACTTTCCCTAGCTTTTATTTATTTTACGCTATCTTAATTTTTTTTTAATCCGTAACCCTGACGAAACCCAATCCACTCTATGCTGGTTTTGAATTTAAAGTTTTTGTCAGTCGCCAGAAGAGATGGATTCATGCCTTTCGCAAGGGTATTAGTACGTAAGGTAATGTAAAAGAACGCGACAGAAATTCGAACTCGGCTCTCCGATTCCTCATTCCAATCCGCTACCCATTACTCCACCGTGCCTCCAAATTGTGCATTCTCATTATAAAAGAACCATTCTGGATTTGGAGAAATTTATTTCTCAAGGATAAGATAAGTTTGATTTGATGGAAGTGATTATCAATAAGTGTTGCGTGGATCAAACGAAGTCTGAAGTTTTCAGGTCTGAAATATATTTTGCAGGTTATTGAACTTCCTCGTTTAACGATACAAGCTCTTGTTGCGTCTCATTTGCAACATGAGGATAAAGGGCAAATTCCTCGTCTTGAAAAACGTATTTATTTTCTCATAAATCATTGAAACATGTTGAATGTATCACCTTTAGTTTTTCTGCAAGTTGATGTGCTGTTTTGGCATGTTTTTCTATTTCTCTTTCAGTCACAAATCTTTTTTTTTCCCAAATTTGACAGTACGTGGTTGCGCCTACTGCATCATCATCATCATCATCATCATAATCATCATCATCATCATCGGTTTTCATGATTTGTTATCATCCTTCCATTAAACCTTCCCCGGATTAAACACAAATAGTAGACAGCATTGAAGGTTCAGTTCGTATTCGGCCACTAAAATAAAACACACCATTCCTGCAGGCAATTCTTAAAGAACACGCAGGAGAATGTTAGAATAAACTTTGAACTTTACGCAGTAATTGTTTAGCATCATTATCGTTATCATCGTCGTCGTCACCAGTTTTATGAGCAGAATAGGACAGGTCGCTTTTGGAAGGGTGGTATTGCACTCAATTTGAATGTTGCAGTTTGACATGATAAATAATGACAAAATATTTTTTTACAAATCTTTACTGCTTTTTGAGGAAACGAATTTAAAGATTAAGTTTAGGTTCAAAATTGGAGCGCTGGGATTTTATTCCGCTGATCAGTAAAAGCCTTGTAGCACAGTATTATAAAATCCATAATTTAATAAAGCTATACAAAGATAATAGACAAGATGCATGGCACAGGCACATTATTATTAAATCATTGTGCCATCAAATAAAACCTTCATTTACTTCAAAAAGTTATGCTGAACAATTTAACTATATTATGATATAATATAATATACGGTGCAGTAGTTTTATTCTGATTTTCAATAAACAATGCAAATTTTAAACATTTTGTTTTATAATTTGTGCCCAGAAGTATTATAGTGTTATATTGTTGTAGCATACGTTGTAATGTAATTTCCTTGTAATGCGTTTTGGGCATATACCCTAGCCAATTTCGATTGCTTATTGTTGTAGCATGCATACGGACGATAATGTGTACGTCACCATTCACATAAATACAGAAGTAAATACTGTATGTTGGTCTAGAGTTGGAGATTCGTCTCCAACTGTGCTGATTAAACTCTCTGCCTCCGTTGCAGAGAGGATCCCCAAACGAGGCTATATCGAAGGGCAGAGTCTCGTCTCAGGAAACAGACCCTGTTTTATGCGCGTTCTACGGGGAATTTTTGGCCGAGCTTACGAGCTCGTATACCCCACCTTAAATTCTGCCTTGTGCTACATCTGACCGCGTGGTACGGTTGGTAGATATCCTAGGGTTGGAGATTCATTGTGGAATTCACTTGACTCACTTCTAGCAGTTGACTACTTCTACATGCCGCTGGCGAATCTTATATGTGTTGTTCTTGTCCTAAGTATTATCGTTCATTACCAAGTTTCGTTTGATTATTCGATTCAGTAACCTTCCCTTGGTTACAACATATATAAACTTTTATATATTTTTTCTTTTCATTAATTATGATCTAAGAAATGATCTAACAAATCTTTGTCGTATTTGACAATTTGTGATGATTAATTAAAATTCTAGCTTTGATATATTTTCCATTCAATTTTATCTAATACAGAATATATTAACTTTATTTGTATTTATTCTTGAAATAGTAAAACTTTGAAGTCAAGTTGTTAGCAAAAACACGCGGTAATTAGGTATTTCTGTACATTTTTTTGACGCTATTTAAAACCAGATGCTCAAAATGTTTGGTGTCAGTAGTTAGAACATCAAACCCCGGCTTTCAGATCGACTGCTATGTAGATTTTCTAAAAAAGTGAAAAATAAACACGTTCTAATGACCAGATGTGGATGTAGGGTCACTTCACTGTTGAGCACCTGATCAGATTCTTCCATAAGCCTCGGCTGCATGCCAATCTCCGAGTCTCTGTGAATGATTTTCCAATACACTCGGTGTTCTCAGATCATTTTTCCTTTGTCCTCTTCTTTTTATGTCTAAGATGTCACCTTGTAGGTTGGCAGTAGAAGCATTTCTCTTCCTGGCAATTGTTATGAGGTTTCCAAATTATTTTCTTCTTTGATGATGTCTTGTATTACATCATTTGCGATGCAGTCTATGCAATTGATGCTTAGGATGATTCTGTAGCATCTCATCTCTGATGCTTCAATTAATCACTTTAATTCTGCTGTTAATGCCCAAGATTCGTGGGTACCCAGAAAGATTGATGGGACCGATGCACGCATCCGTCTGATCATTGATTTCAGGCAGATGTTCTTGTCTTACCAGATGGTTCGTAGTTTTGCGACTGTTGCCATTGTTTGTGATGCTCTTGAAATGATTTCGATTCTAGAGCCGTCTTCACTGATATTCAAGCCAAGATATTTGAATCGACTGAGGACACTTTATGTTCCTAACCACCGACTTTTATTTTGATTGAAAGCCATTTCTCATTCTTTAGCTATAAACCTCAAAGACAATTCTAACATATCCTAAAAAGGTTTCTAAAATAAAATAAAAATGTATGCTTTAAATTAAAATATACATGAATTTCTATGTGCGCTATTTTTTTTATGTATAAATCTGGGCAGTAACGTCCACATTCCGACCAGCAACCCGGGTTCGAATCTCACCATGGTCGATTTGTCAGGAATGTTACTTCTTCAGGGTGGGATGAGTCACTTTGAAAAGAGCCTGAAAAAGATACCAGTAGTTGAACCATTCATTCTGAGTGAAATTGGGTAGTCGGAAATATTTGAGAGCTGTCAATGGTTGTACTAACACGAGATCCCAAGTCATCGTGCCCGAGGGTTTGAGGGTGCTGGCCTTGTTCAGGCTGTTGATCATGACAGATGGTGCGCTCTCCCTCCCAGAAACTGTAACTACGTTCTGCTCAGCATAGTTGCAGTATAAACAAACACAAATGTTCCTGAGCAGGCATCTGCAAAAGGGATTGGCTATCTGCCCTAGTAAACAGGAATATTCGGATACGTTCAACTAACCATGAGATGTGTAAATATATACAATAGGGAGTTTTGCATACAATACCACGAAATCTCAACCGCTGCAGGTATAAATTATGCATGTCACGTCATCTTTAAAAGGCGAGATGGAGAAAGTTTTTTTATATGTCTGTGTAACAGCGTCAAAATGGAAGTTAAACACACACACACACACAGACAAACACACACACATATATATTCTTTTTTTCAAATTTTGTTATTTATTTATTCATTATTATAAGGACGAGCTGAAAAGTTCAAAGGCTGACTATGAAGGAGTAATGCTAGAGCTGTGAAATTGTATAAGCATTAATTTCAACTCTTTTTATTAATAGCTGCATTGTTTCTTTCCAAGTACGAGGGTTGGCTGAAAAGTTCATAGGCTGACTATGAAGGCGCAATGCTGCAACTGTGAAATCTTGCATGCATTCATTTCAACTCCTCGTATTAATAACTGCATTGTTTCTTTTCAGGAACAAGGGTTGGCTGAAAAGTTCATAGGCTGACTATGAAGGCGCGATGCTACAACTGTGAAATCTTGCAAGCATTAATCTCAACTCTTATTAATAACTGCATTGTTTCTTTCCAGGAACAAGGTTTGGCTGAAAAGTTCATAGGCTGACTATGACGGCGCGATGCTACAACTGTGAAATCTTGCAAGCATTAATCTCAACTCTCCTCATTAATCATTGCATTGTTTCTTTTCAGTGAAACGGTCATCTGTCTTTTCAAAGAACATTATTTATCTTGTTAGTAAAACAAATCCAACAACTTCAGATATAACGTCATCATCACTACGGTAGTTGTCTCCAGGCAAAGGTTTCTTCATGTTGGGGAACAGATGATAACTAAATCAGGTAAATAGTGTGGGCTATAAACCATTTCAAAACCAATCACGCATAACAACCATTGAAACCATACACTTGTGTCCTACCTTTATGCTTTATCCATTAGCTGCTCCAAAACGAGGCTACTTAACCCTTTGAATAATAATACTTTATAAATCATAATTAATAGTAATAAACTAATAAAATAATATGGAAATTTTGAAAAATTAAAAATTTAAATATTAAAATGTTCGTTTGCATAAGTAAAAACAATAGACATAGAATTAGCGTCCTGTACTAACAGAGTCTGGATGGCGCAAGTGGTAACTATTCTAGCTGACATCATAATGGTTGAGTTTCGATCCATGCTCATATTACTTTTTTTTTTTTATAACTACCTTTCTATATGCAATAGCATTAATTCCCTTTTCCAACTTACATTAATGGAAATTGAAAAAAAAATACTTATTTCTAATCTTATTTTGCTTTTTGTTTCTATATGGATTTTACCACTTATTTGTCCCTAAAAAATTAAAAAATTATATTAATCGAATTAAATTTTCCTTGACAACGATTTATCCCCAAAATAATAAGAGGTTAAAAAAAAATAACTAATATTCTAATCTATACTTTAACTGTCTCTAATCACAAATTATTTTCACTTGAAACATCGACCTAACCAATCTAGGAAAGCGTTAAATTTCAAATTTTACATTCCAACGGAATTCTATGGCCAGATTTATCTCTTCTTAGCATTTATCATCTCCTCCTTTTCCCATGGCCTCTTTCTTTTTCTTTTTGTCTTTCCCCTTTTTTTCTTTTGCCATTTCCTTTTCTCTTTCCTTTTTTCGCTCGTAATTACTAATTACTAATGACTTAGATTCACTTCCATCTGCACGTGTAAATTCTAGAATACCTTTTATGAAAATTTCCAATGGACGGAAGTAGGTGATATTTGCTTCGATAACTGTATTTCTGAATAAAAGTTTTTAGTAACATTGTGATTCCCCACCTGATGAGACTTTTAAGAAAGGTTTTCCTTTTTTGACGTTGAAACAAAAATGTACAATTTTGTAGTGGATATGTGCATGTATGTGCATGTTCTAATGTAACACTACATAAGAAATAAATGAATATTTACGGCTCTACTTTTTGTATTGAGCACTGTTTTTAAATTAATGTTTTGAACGCTGTGATCTTACCGTTCGTTCTTCTACATATATATATATATATATATATATATATATATATATATATATATATATATATATATTCTAAATTAGAGGAATTTAATTATCAATCCGACAAATTTCTATCGCATTAAATATTATTTTTAGTGGATACTCATATTTGCACTGTTTATTTACTAAACAGCATATTTATTTCTTTTCGTCTACCAGTCTGAATATTCGAGAAGGATTCGAATCTGCAACCCTCTGGAATTCGAGGAATTTACTACGAGAAGGATCGGCAAGGCTGCTCCGTTGTCAAGAAGGTTAAGGCACGTCTTATCTAACGGCGATTGCTTAACTATTAGCTATTATAGAAATTTATAGATTCAGATTTTATATATTTCTGTGATTCTCCAAACACTACTAGAAGAGGCATTTCCATTTCTAGCGCGGTCATAAAAAAAAAGTTATTAGTTTCACGGAAAAAAAAAAACACCTGGAACTTTCAGGTCCTGCAGACGATAAAGAATGTGAAAATACTTGCACCCCTGCAGGCCTGCATTAACGAATAGAAGCTACCAATGGTTTGCGACGTTTAATGGAGTATATGAAGCATAACAGACAGCAAATTGTGGAGAGCCGTAATCACTAACGTCCTGAAGTGTGATTGCACATAAAAAAAGATGAAGCACAAATGTCGACGCCATTAAGTCGATATATCATCGTCAAATGCAATCGTTGAGTAAAAAAAAACGATCATCGCTTTAACCTTCAGCTCGAGCAACTTGATATTTTCCTTTCAAAATAAGGATCGATTATCTTACCTCAATGAACATTATTTACATGAGTTTAACTCAATGCACTTCCGCATATCACAGTCTGTACATTTTATCCGATCTTTCCAAATATCTGTTCTGTATTTTTTCGTTATCTGAAAGGCGGTCAAAATGATTTTACTTGCATAAATAAAAAATAACACAAATGTTTTTTAATCGTATTCTCTTTTCACTCAACGACTGAATGAAATCAAATCTATTAAATTGATTTTGACGTGTTTATAATGATAATTTTAGGAACGGATCAATTCTCCGAACAATCAATCATCCGAACAAAATAAAAACCGGCTGTTTTATTCGGGTAATTTAACAATCCGATCTTATATATATATATATATATATATATATATATATATATATATATATATATATATATATATATACGTATACGTATGTATCTACAAATGAGAAATAAGGGATGAAGTAAAAATCAACAGTTCGGAGCATTTTTTTTTTAAAGTGCTCAAGACTAAGTAAAGCAAAATATTTAAAAGTGTTCAATACAAAGTAGAGCAAATTTATCTACCATAAGAATGCCTCAGGTCAGGACCGAAACCCAACCGATTTAGTGTCAAACAGAGCTTCTACGACTGAGCTATCTTCATTCGGTGGAGTAAAACAGATAAATCTAGCGTATTGTTTTTATGAATGTAAACAAATGTCAATCAGCCGGAGTGCTCTATTCGTTTTACATTAACGCAGGTGGCTGTTGTTTATATAATTAACTTGTCACTCAACAGTGCTCAACTGAAATATATTTCAATAGCATAAGAAACGTATAGAAATATTTAGAAATTTAATTTAATTAATTTGGCTTTTATTAAAGTTTCATTAGAAAATGAAATATGGGGGAGAAAGGAAAATACTGCTATTTATTTTGTGTTGTTTCTTAAGTAAATTAATAAACGTTTTCTATATGTTCCTTAAGCTATTATTCAGTTAGATTCTAATCATTATTCTATCCATATTTGATCTCAATACAAATATCCAATGAATCTCCAACTCTAGGATATCTACTAACCACCCCACGCGGTCAGATGTGTCGCAAGGCCGAATTTAATGTGGGGTATTCGAGCCCGTAGACTAGGCAAAATATTCCCCGTAGATTCCGTATAAAACAGGGTCGGGTAGGTGTTTCCCCGGACAAGACTCTGCCCTTCGACATAGACTCGTTTTGGGATCCTCTCTGCCCGGAGGCAAAGAGTTTGACCAACACAGCTGGAGATGAACCTCCAACTGCAGACCAACACATAGTATTTACTACTGTATTTTTGTGAATGGGGACGTACCCATTATCTTCCGTAGGTATGATAAAACACTAATACAACTCCACACAGTAATCCCCTATCTTGAGTGACCCTTGGGCCTTGTAATGGGTGAATATTAGTAAAAATAAATTAATATTAGCAGGTCGTTTGACGAAATGGAAGTATGTATGGGAAAGATTCCGATTTTAACATGACAAATGACAACAGGTCTTCAACAACTACAGCAGATGTAACAGAAAATTCGGTGAGTGCAATCAAGCAAGAAAAGAAGTAGCCTAGTGGATTAAAGCACCGGGTTATAATTACATAATTAGGTCTAGGTCATGAATGTTTATCGGGCTCTTTTCACTCTTTAACAAAATATACTATTGGTATAACTTAGATGCTAAAATTCTTTTACTCTAACTAAAATTTCTAATTTTTAAAAATCTCTAGCCAAATATTTTTTAAAATAACGTATGAATTATATCTTGAGTGCTTGTATATATATCTATGCGTTAGTGATTTTATGTCTCTGTATTTTTGGGAATTTTTAGTTTAATTTATTGTAAGTTTATGATCAGTACTGCTGACTGATGTCATATTTCATCAACACTACCCTAGTCACACTCCTCACCACAACCCTTCAGTCGCCGAGTTAAGGTCGGGCTAAATTTAACTGGCTCTTTTCAATTGATACATTATGCTAAAAATCTTATACTGCATGGAATAAATTATTTAAAATGGACATTTGAAACAATAAATTGAAATAAAATTGTGTTCTTTGAAAAACAGGGCATGCAAATCATTAGAGATTTTTAAAAGATTATAAAATTAAAGCAAGAAATACATTGCCTATTAAGTATATCTGCAGCACAGAAAGGGCTCAAACCTACGCAACCCGACTAGCCACGATAATTTTATTCCATTCTTTTTTTTTACTTTCTTTCTTTTTTTCTTTCGTATGAACAATATCAACGAAATATATTTCGGTCAATATTTTGAGGTACGGTCTATTAATTTTGGATCCAGCTGAAGTCAAGAACGAAAATTACGAAAGATTCTTGTTGCTTTGAAAGATTTATATATCGATATAGTTGAAATAGATATAGTTGAATGTTGACTCACTCGAACTGAGCCCGAAAACCCCGACCTCCGGAGTCACCACTGATTCACACTGATGAACTGTGTTACACCGGAACTGTCTGTGGATAACACACACACACACACTATATATATATATATATATATATATATATATATATATATATATATATATTACAATGAATCATTCATGCAAAAAGTATATTAGTAAAGTTAATGATTTAAATGGCGAAATCCTTCGCTAACAAAATTTTAAAGGTGCATTAACCTACAAATCCCTCGATAAATGTTATGATCCTTGTTTTTAAAAATTATAAGCTGTATAAGATCTTACTTTAATACGCAAGTACTTTCAACTGTACATTCAGTCATCTTCAGGCATGGAATTTTTTTTTTTTTTTTTGGTAAAAATTCAGGTAGCATCCTAGACAAAAACATGTAACGCAAATCGAAATATGTTTTTTCTTTAAATATGTTATTGTTAACAGGTACAAACTATTGGAGCGTGCAGTCGCAACGCTAAGGTTGAATTTTTTTTTTTTTTTTTGGAAAATTTAAGAGAGTGCGTTTTTTACTAATATGGCAATTTGATAATTTTTTGTTGTTGTAGGAGTTTATCAGTCAATGTGGCATAGACTAAATTGTTCAATAAATAGACTAATGTCTCAGTTGTTATCCAGAAAACTTGCATGTCGGATCAGTTCTTTTAAATCAAATATGTGGTGCAGTTCAATTTATCTTACAATGAATCATTCATACAATATATATATATATATATATATATATATATATATATATATATAGAGATAGTATTATATATATACATTTATATGCGTGTGTATACACACAGATATATATATATATATATATATATATATATATATATATATATATATACAAATGACTTCATACACAGGCTTGACGATTGCGTTTAGCATGAAACAGACTGTTGCCTCTTGGTGTTGATTTCAATGCTCACTTTCGATATCATCACTTGATAAGACACTAGAAGTGTTGAAACTTAATGGCTGTTTTTGTAGTGATCTTATAACATATCTATGCTATAATTTTTAATAAATAATTATATCTGCTCTACTCTATATTGAGCACTCTTTTAAGAATAGTATTTGTTGGTTATTGGAATTTATTCCGTATACACCAATCCTATACTTATATATATATATATATATATATATATATATATATATATATATATATATATATATATATAAGTGGACATTGAAATCAACACCATATATATATATATATTTCCAAAATTTTGCTAAGAACAGATGCATGTAAAAATAAATCTGTAAAATGCACAAAACACAATAAAAATAAAATGTTAACGTTAAAAGCTTTATGATAAAAGATCAAAGAAATTTTTATGTAATTTTTTTTAAAATTCTTTTTAGAACTTTCAAAATTTTGGTTAAAAATCTTTTTCTGACGCCAACGCGAAACCATAAATTTGTTCAGGAAATTTGAGTATCTTTTTATGGTGAAAAACACATTGATTTAGAAATCTTGTAAAAATCAGATAATTATTGGATCTTAATGAAACTTTCAGGACTTAATTAGAAATGAATGCAATTATTTCCAAATGTTTCTCTTTTAGAAAATCTTTGTAAAAATATTTTTTTACATCTCTCACATCTTCCGCTCACTTAATTTTACGCAATTTCGAGAAATACTTATATTTGTTATAAGGACAAGTCCTCGGAGAATTTAAATAATCAAATCTATTTAATCAAACAAGACCCTCTCTTACAAACATCTGCCCGAAATCGTAAAATTAAATATGCAAATCTAAGATGTTATTTAATTAGAGAAGTTATCAAGCTCTCTTATAAATTTCCTTATTATTGTCACTTTTGTCTTAATAAAAATATTTTCGATGAACAATGAACTTTTACAAGAACTTTTTTAATTTTATTTCATTTTAATTAGAATAGTTTTAAAAATCTTTTAAAATTCTGTTTTAATTTGTAGTCGTCAAGTGTTATTGTCATTAAATTAAAAGTATATTTAATAATCATAAAGCTTACTACAATTCAACGATCCCCAGCATTTTAAAAAGAATTTTGAATTTATCGTATGTATAAACATGTTGATTTTTGTAAATGCTGACGTCCATACACGACCTTATCAGAAAATACGAGCGGCAACTATAGTAAATTTAAAATTTATTGATAATTTTTTCGCATCTCCACAACAAGCCTCTTCCTAAGTAAGCCTATAAAGCCAAAGTACTTAAAATTCAATATTATATTGCTTAGAATATATTTTCTTAAAATTTTTAAGAAAATGTAACTGGGAAGTTAAAAAAAAAATTATATAATATGATGTTAAGTTCGTCAAGTAAATTTTACAGTTATATACTCCTAACTTAAATTTCCCAAATAGCAGATTGTTGAGAGATGTCATCACCTCATATAAACACTGACATCCATGTTAAAAAATGCTTTTCCGCGATATTTTATGCTAAAAGTATGTAATATTCTTTTCTGTTCTGAATAATTAAAATAAGATAATAAATAAAATTCCAGAAAACTACATTTTATTTTTGAAAGATTTTTTAATAAAAAGAATTATGTTATATCAACAGATTTGTCAATATGAACGATTTTATAGATTTTATTGATAATTAGAAAAATTTGATTCGAATCAATTTAAATTCGTTTTGAAATACAGTAAAGAAAACATAAAATTTAATCGATTAACTTGAAATTAAAACTGAAAGATTTAGTACTTCATCGGACTAATTTTCTGTTTACGTTGCTACTACTACACATAAGCACGAACGAGAGACGGTAGGAAGTTTATATATAGTTTTTTCCTTGTAATACGTCTTAGCTATATACCCTAGACGATTTCCAGTTAGATTTTTTTTCTCTTGCTTATTGTTGTAGCATACATACGGACGATTATGGGTATCTCCCCATTCACATAAATGCAGTAGTAAATACTGTATGTTAATTATGATTCATCTCCAGCTGTGCTGGTCAAACTCTCTGAAAACTTGCAAGAAACAGGACTGTGGATGATCTAGCGATTAAAGCACTTTTGGTTGACGAAGTCGATTTCACAACAAAACTGCCTTCTTCTGTCTCGGCCTCTCCCGGAGAAATGTTTCTGCAGTCTAGAGATAAAAGGACATCAATAAAAGGGATTTTTAAACCTTATCTATTTTATTCAACACGTCGACGTGTACATTTTCTGACTAGCCAGTGGGGTTGCTCTATCACCTCCACTGGGGAGGGAGGAGGAAGATGCCAAAGACGAAAGTACCACGTCTACATTGTATTACGTGTAAGACTTAACTCCTCAAAAACACATTCTATATCTATCATTCCCACACTAGTTTCAACCAATCACAATCGACTTCCTTTGTTTTCCTGTATCTGACCTCAAAGATCAAAATGAGGAATTCAGAGCAAAAATACAATTCTCTAAAAAATAATAGCCAGCGAAACTATTGTTTAACATTTCTATACATTTTCATCTTAGTAAATTGTTTTCTCTTTTAATTTGAGTAGAATTTTTTAAATCAAAATTGTGTCTCTTTACGGTGACCAACTAATGAAATCAATGTGTTATTTTGTAAAAGATACCAAGGAATTTAAATAGAAGATTATATGAACAGAAAAGAGATCTTCAGTCGTAATTGGTCTAGCGAAACATGGTTGCTAACTATTACACGACTTCGAAGTGTCCACTTTGTATGATTGTAAAGTGCAATTGTGTCAATTTGTGTATAAACCCGAATGTTTATATGCTTTTTTCTCACCCTATCTATGTGTTGTGTCCGCTCTTGATGCATTTGTGTCTGTGCTTACGGTGTTAGAATTAATTACAGTTAGTGGAGAGGTTACAGATAACGACCAACTCGTTGGGATATTGAACAACTATGGAAAATGATTAAAGTTTTCTAGTTCACTTTATATACAACTGAAACCTAGTGAGTTGTGACTTTCCCTCGGAAAAGGCATGAACCAACCACTTCTGCCATCTTCATTTCACAGGAGCGAAACAATAGAAGGAGGGTGTCTAATGTGCCAGTCAATATAATGTTTCGTTCTCAACCTCTCCGCTAACCACAGTTGCCGCTAAAATAACGGAGCTCTCGCGATCGTCTCGAATTAACAGCTAATTTTGATGAGAAAAATAAAACACGTGTTAATGCACACTTAGACGTGAGAAAGGGATTGTTTGCAGTTGTCGAAATGAATATCAGTGTTTCGTGCACAGACATTAGTAATTGCATACATTTTCTACCTCATCATAAGGTTGAAAAAAGAGACTGTGTTTGTATATCACCAAGAACTATTTGCACAAAGTGAAAAGTAAATCGAAATATACTAGGACGTAAGAGAACATAGGTGTATATATAAAAGAAGGAACCATGTTACATCGATCAGAAAAGTGATATTTTTACAAATAATCAAGGGAGATAATTCGGTTAGATAAAAAGGTGAAAACCCTATGGATATACGCACGTGTTTGTGTGTGCATACGAACAGAGAATTTCCAGTTGATAATATCGTTGAGTTGATGAAAGTAGTAGGAAGCAGATTTTTTTTTTACTTCAGAAAATAACAAAGGAAAAGAATAAAGTAGTTCTAGAGTCGACGAAATGAAAGAAAATGTCGGACGACCGAAGAAATGGCGATTCTCGTCTCAAACAATCAAATTAGTTGATGTATGGAGAAACAAATTTCTGGTCAAATCACTTTCGCTATCTGATTATTTTGGTTTTGTCAAGTAAATTCCTTTTCCTAAGAACAGACGATGAAACAGCAATGTCCAAAGATAATGGAAAAGTAATTTATTTCCAGGTATACTTGAATGGGGGAACTTTCGACAAACAAAGAAAAATGTGTCGTTATCGATTTATGTGTCTGCTAACCAATTGTGTTTTATTAACAGTGATCAGTGATGCTTGTTTTTTGTCTGACTTTTTTGCTACAGAATAAATTTTCACCGCAAGAAGATCCCATTGAAGTCTCGTAAAATTTTTCTTATCTTGTTTAAACAAATTAATTCTCATGGAAGAAATAATACGGAAGTTAAAATCATGCTACAATAGCCGATAATCATAGGCAAGGCGGTGTAAAAGAGAACTTCATTCAAAGTTTTCATGCGTCCAATTAAAACTGATCATATCTTTGTAGTCTATTCATCTCATTGGGAAGTTCCTCTCGTTTCTAATCGCTCCTGGTTCGTCCAGTTAATATTAATTAATATCCTTTCTTTTCTTCTAAGAAGATTCACCTCATATTCACGGAGTCATTTATTTATCCCGGTGTTTATCTAGTCAAGACTTTTCACAATGATAGTGTGTGTCACCAATTTGGATTTGTCTGGTTTCTTATTTTGGTGTCCTTTTGAATGAGAGTTGTTTTGAAGCTGCCGATCTAACCGAGAGTTGTTTTGAAGCTGCCGATCTAACCGAGAGATGTTTAGAAGCTGCCGATCTAACCGAGAGATATTTGAAGCTTCCGATCTAACCGAGAGATATTTGAAGCTGCCGATCTAACCGAGAGTTGTTTTGAAGCTGCCGATCTAACCGAGAGATGTTTTGAAGCTGCCGATCTAACCGAGAGATATTTGAAGCTGCCGATCTAACCGAGAGTTGTTTTGAAGCTGCCGATCTAACCGAGAGATGTTTAGAAGCTGCCGATCTAACCGAGAGATATTTGAAGCTGCCGATCTAACCGAGAGATATTTGAAGCTGCCGATCTAACCGAGTGTTGTTTTGAAGCTGACAATCTAAAAAAGTACACACAAACGCGGGTTCGCGCGCCTGTATATTTACATATATTAGTTTAAGAGAACTAATATATGTAAATATACAGGCGCGCGAATTCGCGTTTGTGTGTACGTTTTTTCTTCTTCTATTTCCGGAAGATTTTTCAGCGATTCTTTTAGCATTTTGGTATTTCTCTCTCTTCCTTTTGGCATGCTCGAGAAAATATTATTATTATTATTATCATCATCATTGATGTATGGTATGATTCATGCTTTGTATCCTGTAGAGATGGCTTCAAACTATGGAACTTAGGCCCTGTAGGAAAATTGTCATTTAATTGATAGCATTTTTTTTAGTATATGTGATGTTGCTAGTGAGGCGATCTTCTGGGCAAGTTGTATGTTGATTTTGCTTGGGGCACTGTTAGTAAAATTGTCCATTCCTTTTCTCACGAGTCCCAGAGCGCGAATATTGGTACAATCTCAGTCTTCATTCTCCACATTCTGTTAATATCAATCTCCAGGTCCTTGTGTTTGGACAACTTCTCGATATTTTTTGTGGAGATGGTACTCCTATGTCAATAAGCATACACTTCCTGAATTTCTTGTATTTTATGATAATATCAGGTCTGTTGGCTTTTATTTCCTTTTCAGTTTGAATTGGCAATAAATACTGCGCCCCAACAGGAAGCAGAGAGTTCAGTCTGAAGTCGGGCGACCGGCTGACCGGCTGATCGGTTGAACTCTCTGCCTTCGAACGAGGCTACGCCAAAGGGCAGAGTCTCTTTCGGGGAGGTAAACCGACACTGAACCCGTTTATACGGGTTCAAAGGGCATATTTTTGGCCGAGCCCACGGGCTCGGAGATCCCACGTTAAACCGGCCTTGTGCCACATGATGCCCTCGTGGGCGTGGGGGGTGACTAAATACCGTTCAGTCCGAAGTCGGGCAACCAGCTGATCGGTTGAACTCTCTACCTTCGGGCGGGGAAGAACCCGAACGAGGCTACGCCAAAGGGCGGAGTCTCTTTCGGGGAGGTAAAACGACCCTGAACCCGTTTATACGGGTTCAATGGGCATATTTTTGGCCGAGCCCACGGGCTCGGAGATCTCACGTTAAACTGGCCTTGTGCCACCTGATGCCCTCGTGTGGGGGGTGACTAAATACCGTTCAGTCTGAAGTCCGGAGTGAGGTCCGTCAGAAGTCCGTCAGGAGTCAGTCAGTCAGAGCGAGTCAATCAGTCGAGTTAGAGGCAGTCCGAAACAGAGTCGCGTTCAGACAATTACTACAAGACATTGGAATAGTGATACTGGTTGAGACTACATTGCCCTCCCTACTAAACCTGATTGTTCGTACTAACACTTTCTACTTCTCTGTATATATTCCTGTTTGTAATATATCTGTGTTATTCCATATCCGTGTTCAAGTTCTTCTTTATTGGTTCTACCTTGGACCATCACCGTGGTACAAGGACCTGGACCATAACAAGTGGCGACGAAGATTCGAACTCACACGTGAAGAACAAACAACAAAATCTTCTCTCGTCAACATAACACGATCAATGGACTTAGATTTGTCACAAAGTTTAGAGAACTGGAACAAGAAGAAACCTATAAATATCTAGTAGGGAGAGAAAGAGATGAAATACACCATGCCCAAATGAAAGCAAGAAAAGAATACTACAGGCGTATGCGTCTGGTATAAAATACCGAG
>CAHIKZ030004457.1:615000-702500 GCA_903632075.3 Acanthosepion pharaonis | reverse complement strand
TTCAAATTACGAAGGAGATAATATATATATATAAACAATGAATTCAATCAGAATCTGTCGAATATAAATTGGAAACAAGATAAGCGTCCCACTTATAGTTTCGAGAAATGTCGTTACATATAAATTATTTTCTTGGGCATCTCGAGGTGGTGTAATGGTTAAGCAAGCTTGTTTCTCAGGAACTATTACGAATGAGTAGTGAGTTTAATCCTCACTGGGTGCCCCTTACTTTCGGCCTTGTGCCACATCCAAGCTACGCTTGGAAAATCACTATCAAATTATTTTATGTGCCAAATTCTTTCATGGCTCGCCAAAACTTTTGTTATATAATATATATTTCCTGACACCAGCACAAGTGATTTGATTATAGTGATGAACGCTTTGTGCAGAACCAACCACACTTTTTGAAGGGCCGAATACAGGGATCTGGTGCACTACGAGCCACAAGGTCCCCAAACGTCCCTCCGCAGGTTTTGAATTCAGAGTTGTCCTTCTCCTAGACCAGTTGGCATCAGTCTTGGGGAGAAGATGAGGATATTAGCACGTAATTAAATGTAGTGGATTCGACTGGAATTCGAACTCAATGTTCTGTCCATGGTATTCTTCGCATTTGTTCGAAGACCCTTTTGACTTTTCTAAGTCCCTTCGTGTGTGGAGAAATTGTCCATCAGTTACTGTCATCTAGGAGATTAGATAGGGCCTATTTATAAAAATTTTTTTTAAAAAAAGACAGTGAATCTACGTTACAAAGGTGGGAAAGTGTCTGAAACTAAGGTGCCAGGTCAGTACTAATATCATTGCCGATTCTTCTTTAGATATTATCAAGAATCTCTTAATGTATAGTAGGAGCACCAAGCCAGATATAACAGTAATTTTCAAAGCAAGGACGAATGGTTGACCTATAAATGCGTACCATAGTTTCTGAAGATTAATTTTTCTAGCAGTAACCCTGATTTAATATCATCTATCCAATGACAGCGGAAAACGTTAATCCGAAAAGTACGTAATATATATATATATATATATATATATATATATATATGAAAATAATATTATAATGTTTAAATAAAGCTTAACCTTGAATTGTTTCATTTCTCGTATTGTCTTCTTTAGACAATCTTCTTAGAGACAATCGTTGGAATGCGGATTACGATATCTTGCGCCAGTAGCTATAAAAGAAGGTCTGGCAAAGACAGCAAATTTCACTTTTACTTCTTCAAAAAAAGCAGGTCGTCTGAAAGACTTTACATTGCCCTGTCAATAACTTATTCTTTGAGGATCTTCCTTCTTATTCACATGTTCTATTCATGTTATTCTTAGGATTCGTCGATTGAACGACATTTCTCTTGTGTCCATCTCTCTCTTCCATCTGATAGGAAATTGTCCAGCATACACTGACATATGAATTAAATATTACACAAGGTTCTTTTCTTTAGAAAGTAATATATTTTTATTAATCCGACAAATTTTTTATCACTTTAAACGTTATTTTTTTTGGATACTAAAAGAGGGGCGCCGTTTAGGATGCTACCAGTGAACGGATATTTCTTTAATAAGTTTTCTCGAACATTCGAGTTATTACATTGCAGTTCAGAACTCTTTTCTTTGTTTCTGACGACATTTTCCTATCTCTTAATACTTTGCTTAGTTTATAAAAGACATGAGGAGATTGTCCAGCATTCCCGACTATATAGGAGATTAGATATTACATAGCAGTTCAGCACTCTTTTCTTTATTTCTAACAATATTTTCTTAATATGAATCTCTTAATATTTTGTTTACTTTCTGTTATAGACTAGTTTCAAAGTCGGTCCTAAAAAGGTTCAACGTACAAAACATTAGGAACTTGATATAATAGTTAATGACGCAGCAATCTAGTTGTGGTGGCTGATACTTTAATGTCCGACATCGACTGACTGACCAACTCACTGAGCTCACTCGCGACTGCTACTACTCCTACTTATTATAGGCGGGAGAGTCTATTAACAATAGAATAGGTATGTTCCAGTGTAACACTTTCGAGGCGACATCTTTCGCTGTTCCTATCCGCGTTTTTATTTCTCCTGTGGTCTGCTACTGCTTCTTTTGTTGATGAACATCCCTTCTGTCTTCTTACATTTAATAGCCAGTCCTTTCTTCTTGCTTTCCACAAAATGTAATAATTCGATTTGACTTTTGATACATATGTTCAGTGTTCTCTTCGCTGGAATGTACCTCATCAGATATGTCACCAGGTGCAAAATCTATTTTCGTGCTCCGAGGAAAAGACGCCAAAAAACGTTAACAATCAATAACTGTAGTACGCCATTAGAGCCTTCTAAAAGTAAATGAAAAATGTTCTGTTAGCTCACCAGGAATCCGTTTTTGGAGGCTCTCTAAATTCACTCATTTTAATGGAAAACATCCAAATATCAATATATAGGGAACTTATAAATATCTTTCATCTAAATAAAGGAGTGAAATTTTAAAAACTCCTGCCAACAGTACAATGTGCATTGTTCGAATTCATAGTCTTCCTTGTTTCCTTCGAAACTGTGGTGTCAAATATGGCCATTATTTCAAGAGACTTTAGGAATTAAGTAAAGATATGGTTCTAAAGGTAAATAAGAATATGAGATTAAGTCTTTTATGATGACAAGTATTGTTTATTCTTGACAATTAATGTTTTCTTAAAGATGTGTGGTTTTGGGAACTTGATCTTAGTATAGCGAGGTTATGGGAAACTCGAAGTTTTCCCTCTCGATTTAGATACTTATATCAATTATTGTCATCAAGTTGACCTACGTGTGCAATAAACTGAATTGACATTGTTTATATATGGAAGCAGCCACTGGCATAATTTGAGAACCGATTTTGCACTTTGTGGCTATGATTGTGGTAATTATCATCACCATCATACATACAAATCATGTGACAAGCATTCATTGGTTAATCTCCTCAAAACTAGCTCACTGTTTGGTCAATTCCGACCAATCAGATATCCTGCACGCGAAGAATGAAATTTCCGGCTCACTAAGGTTTGAGCCAGCCACGTGATAAACCACCTTATATAAACAAAACACGTGTAATCTCTCTCTCTCTCTCTCTCTCTCTCTCTCTCTCTCTCTTCGTTTTCTCATTCATCTTTCTCCTTGCTGCCAAGATGTAATCTTCAAGAGCTCCCGTCTTGACCATGCGATCAGACGTTAAAGAACATTACCATTTCACGCAAGTACGAACTCTTAACACTTCTGAACTCTTACCAACTTTACCAATTCACATTTCCTAACATGCAACAGGAACTTTATTCTTCTAAAACTTCAGCTTAATAATTACTTCATCTTTATGAGCTCCGGTACAGATATTTCCGGATCTAAGAGACATAACTCATTCAAACCTTCAGCTTATATGCACGTACACCAAAACACTAATAAATTCAATTGTTATGTTTTGAACCATTACGTTCTGTCTTGTATTTTATACTATGTGCTATTTTACGTCAAATATAAATTACATTGTGACAGCTTACATGTTTGGTAACCTCTAGCGTCTTTGCTTGTCATTTTCCTACGTCATTCTCAGTCAAAGATAAATAATTATGGTGATGCGCACTACATGATCCCCTTACGGGTCAACCTTCTGGTGTACGTGCCTTTTTTTTGTATTTTAGTGTGAAGCCTATTTCATTATCTCTTAGGATGAATCCAGAACATACTGGGGATACCGCGGAACAACTCCTCTTAGAGCAAAGGTGCATTATGGTGATTACACTCGCTTCTGCTATGCCCTGCCGTGAATTGCATGCTGTAATTTTATCACCACACTTTTTTGTTTTGATCACGCCATTTCAGTTGACAAATTTACAAATTTTCTCGTATCCATTCGTAAACTCCTTGAACAAAACCTTTTATATTTGTTTATTTGTTTCTTCGGAACATCATGACAATTAAATGACAGACAAAGATTAGTCCTGAATATGAAATCAAAATTCTTCGCTATGCTGAATCACTGTTTCTCTAGTCAGTGGATTTTGCTCATCGCCAACTTCTTCTGCCTATGGTATTCTCAGCATCCTTCTGTAGGACCATATCTCTGTTGCTTTAAGTCTCTATTCTAATATTTTACAACTGAGTAAATAAGTGTCTCCTATCATTCATCATTTTCATTAGTCGCTTAATAACAGAGATCCTTGTACACTTCTAGTCTACACAGTCCAAGGCATTCCTTTCAAGTATCAGGAATGGCATTCCGGTATTCTCACTGATTTAGTCTATTTATCTCTTAGAATGACTTCTACATAGTCTTTTCAAATAGCAGATGGATTTCTAAGATCTGTGAGGAGACTGTCCAGCATTAGCAACTATATAGGAGGATTGATATTACGTAACAGTTCAGTACTCTTCTTTGCTTCTAACAAACTATTTCTATTTCTTAATACCCTACTTAGCTTTTGTAACGCATCTTTCGCTATCCCAATACGCCTTCGGATTTCAGTGTCACACTTTCCGTCCAAAAAGTGTTGAAAACTTCGTCTTTCTTTTATGAATTATTTGATCTGCATTTGATGATATAAAGTGAAGAATGACATTTGCTTCAGCTGCTTTTGGAAGTCGGAAGGGAAATCTCTGCGACAGAAATGGCATTCTTTCTCATGACCAGCCTCTACGATGCTCAGATGTCCTCATAGCAGTTTAGGTCTGCTATGAAATCTGGTCACTGAAAAATAAACATCAATTTTTAATCATTTTAATCGAGACTATAGAGACACCAGGTCTTACTGAGTGTTAGAGAATATGAGAACGACAACTGTTAATTAAAAAGAGAGAACAAAAAAAACTAGAAGACAGAAGATAGCGATTAGCATTGCATTTAATGTTTTGAAGATCAAAAATGACTGGAAAGCAAGAAGCCGGAAGAAAGTTCCACAAGCGAGAACTACGACAGAAGAAACTGTTAGCATAGAACTTACGGTTACATTTAGCCATTTCAATTGTAAAATGATGAGACCTTACCGTCAATCTAGTACTGCGCTTAAATTCTTTAAGTCGAGGTACAACAGAGGAAAGTAATATTTATTTTGAGAAAATGTAGCACCAGATCAGATGTGGAAGCAATATTCAAAGCAAGGACAAATGGTAGACTTATAAATATGTAAGATAGATTTTGTCGAGAAAAAATTGTCTCGTCAACTTACTTTGCTGGTCAGATTGGAATTTCAAGCCGAACTCGTTATTTCGTTCACCAAAGAACCAAAGAGTTTTGAGTTCAATACCAGGCCACAGCAGTGGTGAACCAAAAAACTTGAACAGTTGGGTTAAAGGAAAGTAACTGAGACATCTGGAAGAGGTATGTCACGTGGAATTAGAGCAATCTAACCCTTTGGACGAAATAAAGGGTCCGTAATTCCAGTTACCTAAAGAAGACCGGAGCTTAAAACGGTCGAAACGTTGTCAATATGGTAAAGAAGATGAGGATAACAGTCTGAATAATGTAAATAATGTAAGTAATCATAGTAGCTCATCTGAGAGATATACACAGAAGGGGTTTTATCACAATTTTGACTCTGGAAGGCATTAATGCTGTGGAGCTTTTCGCTGATTATTGTTGAATTCTTGTATCGAAAGTGTCTGGATTCCATCTTTCAAAAGATCTCTGGCGATGATTTTCAATGGAGAAATCTTTTTTTATATTCTATGGCTTTTCGATTGGATTGAAGTCCAGTGAGTTGGTCAACTTATCCAAGAGCTCAATACCATGATCCTTTTTTTTAGCATATATGTGTATATATGGCACAGATCACCATCTACAATTGATACTATCTCCAAAATGATTGATGCGATTAAGGCAGCTACGAGAAAATTTCATTTTTTCATGCAAACTAACGTTTTGTGACATTTTATTTTCATAATTTGGGAATGGAGCTTCCAAACTTTTGCAAAAACATCCACACTCTCTGATCCCTATATAAACACAGAAACACACGCGCGTGTGCGCACACACACATACATACACACACACACACACACACACACACATTTATGTTTATACATTCTTTTCATAATGTGTGACATCATTTGGATACGCATTGAGCAAATATGAATCTACGTGAGATAATCATGGAAGATTGTAGTTTAAAAGCAGTAAAATCGACCTTGCTAACCGAACGATCATCTGTGGCCCAATCGGTTATATGACGGTTCGTATAGGGTACAAGTTCGAATCCTATCGGAAGACGAATATTTTCTATGAAAATTTCTCGGACATTCAGGCCGGTAAATGTTGTTAATACTGTTTATTATAAACAGACCATTTACTTAAATATTTGTATCTATAAAAAGAATGGATAAACATAAAAATGTCTTAAAATAATTGTCGGATTTTGTCCATTTCACACACACACACACATATATATATATATATATATATATATATATATTAGGTGTATTTCGACAGCAAGAATTCTCTCAATCATATTTTGTTAAATAATATGGACAAGTTCGCTGTCAATTTTTTTTTTTTTTATAAGACCTGTCAAATTTCTGAATAAGTTGTTTTGTGCTATCGGTAAATTTGCCAAAATTCATATTAACTTTTATTTTATGTTATTTTCTTCCGATTCTTTTAGAATATTTCTGTATTCGTTTTCAAGGATTCTTTTCTTCATATTTACGCAACTGTTTTTTAATTCCGACATTCTCACGTTTGAAGGACCAATTTCAAATCATCCAATCTTCAAACTGACATGATTATGCGCGTGTGTGTGTGTATTTATATAAAAACATTTCAGTATACGTCCCATATTGAGAAAGACACATTATTTAATGTGGGCTGCTTCAACAGCCTCCAGAATTTGGAGTCTTTCTTTCCACTGTTTCATGTATAATATTTTTGGTGTTATCTACTAAAATCTGTCTTATTTTAATATTATTTTGTTTATTTGTCATATTTTCATTTATATGTGCGAATTGCACTAAATTCATATATATATATATATATATATATATATATATATATATATATATATATATATATGAAGATATCAATTATTTAGCAAACCTGCCTTTCTCATAGCGTGGTTTTTTTACCAATTATGCATTTCCAGGCAGTAAAATTAGATTTTCCATCCCAAGACACTATCTCTTAAATTGGTCGACATTTTCTGAGTGTTTTTTTCATTAATTTAAACGTTTTTGACAAATATTGTTTCTTGTCAAATGTTTGATTTTATAATTATATATATTTAATATATTTTCTGTTTATATGTTATTTTTATAGATATAACTTAAGTAAATGCTCCGTTTTTAATTACGCAGTATTAATTACATTTACCAACCTGAATGTTAGAGAAATTTCGTACAAAAATATGCGCTATTTGATAGGAATCGAACCTGTAACCCTAATGAGAACTGTCATTTGATTTGACGTGCTTTTAACGATTCAGCCACAAAGAAGAGTCTTGTTGGCAAAGTCTGAACTACTGTTTATAAACACACACCTTCGACGATTTTTCTCGATCGATCACGAAAATTCTCGAACATTCAGGCCAGTAAATGTAAATGATATGTATAAAAATACAAAATATTTTAAATTATATGTATAAAAATAACGTATAAACAGAAAATATATTAAATAATTGTCGGACTTAATCTATTTTATATGTTAGTAATTAACATTTTCACTGTATAATGTTCGATTAATACAATTAATATTTACCAACAAATTAAGTGCATTAACAGGATATTATGCTGAAAAATTATTGTCTAGAATAATCACTGTTTCTGCATTTGAACACGGATTTACTCACATAAAGACTTACAGCATTGTAAGCTTGTCCAGACAAAAGCTGTACATCATCCATATATGATAGTCTTCTTCTTTTTCTTGGTCATTTTCTACTGTCTGTCGTGTTCCTTTAAAACTTGAACGATCATAGCACTTTACAGTTTCTGTCCTTTGTATCTCTTACTATAGTTTGTCTTTTTGCTATCTCTCCTGATCGCTGTTTTGGAGAACATTTACACATGCTCGTTAGGCAGGAATTATGCGCGGTTCTTCTCTGCTTTCAACCTGTCCTGCGAGTGTCATATTTTCCAAGACCTCTTCCCTTTTTATGTGCCTCAGAAATTTCAACTTTATGTTTCTGTTTTGATATATAAATATCCTTTATGTTTCCATTTTCTCTAAAACTTCGTCGTTTCTCACATGTTCAGTTCAAGGTATTCTCAGTATCCTCCCGCAGGACCACATAATAGCCTAATGATGAAAAAAGATTTAATTCAAACCATAAGTATTTTTTAACCTAATCGTCTCCCTTATATATTTTGAGTTGTTTATAATAATGCTTTTGGAAGTTGCCTGTAATTTGCATCCTTCACGTGTCAGGTTGAACTTAAAATTTCTCTTTTCCAATTATTGTCAACATTTTGATTAAAGTTTGTATTTTCTTAATTTCAAAGGAAAATTTGGACGTTTTCCAATATATGTCAGTGAATTTTTCACTTAAGAAAATTATATTTTATAATTATAGTCTAAATCAGTGTTTCACAACCTTTTTAAGCAACGGCATACCTTGGAGCAAATAAAAATATCATGGCACACTTAGCAAATTTTTTAAAGGCTATACATTTACATGTTATAAAATAAAACCATAGATTTTTAAAGAAATACACTCACAAATATGAACTTACTTTATTTCAATGTTTCTATTTAAACGTTTGTGCAGCTTATTTAGCGTGAAACCTGTGCCTAGTGTTTTTTTTTTTCGCGATTTCTTCAATGTTTGGACAAATGTGCGATAAGCAGATCCTCATTTCTTCTTTAGTTGAATTTAGTCTTTCCCGCTTCTTATTTTTGATGTTATTTAGGGTTGAGAAGCCTAATTCACATAAATTAGAAAATTGTAATAAAACTGATAAAACCTTCATAGCTAATGTGGGATATTCCTTTTGTATTTAAATCATAAATGTATCAGTTGGTACCGTCGTATGTTTAAATTTGAGCCCTCGATCACTAGAAATGGTGATCAATTCTTCTTCTTCACATAACTGAAGTCCAATATTAGAAGGAATATTTAGGAAAGGATTTCGAACCCAATCACAGTTTCGCGGCACACTTAGGAGGATCACGTAGCACACTAGTGAGCCGCGGCACGGCGGTTGAGAATATCTAGTGTAAACAGATAAAAAAAGAAAGAACATGAGTATGGATTAAAGAACACAAACATTAATATTTTATGCCAGACGCTACACAATCTTTACGATGCGTAGAGTGGTGTCAAATTACTTTCTTACAATGAACATCAATAAATTCTATCAGTTTATAACACTTTTCTCTATCTCTCTGTTTCTCTTCTCTCTCCCTATTCCTATATATATTTCTCTTCTTCTTCTTCTCTATCTCTCTCTCTCTCTCTCTCTCTCTTCCTATATATATTTCTCTTCTTCTCTCTCCCTATTCCTATATATGTCACTTATCAGAGCAAAGTTCTCTAAAAAACATATAACACCATTTTTTTTAAAGATTTTCGGGTTCACGCGTGATATATTATTGTTGTTAAAATATTTAAATGAATTACGGTTTAATATTGAATTTAAATTTAAGCTCGAATTAACATTTAAGATTGAAAATCAGGTTGGAAATAAGAAATATAAATTCTAAATTAGGAAGACGCTGGTTTTGAAAATGTTAGATTGAGGAATCGGAGAGCCGAGTTCGAATTCCAGTCGAATTTATTATATTCACTTACGTGCTTATACCCTTAGGAAAGGTATGAATCCTCTTCTTCCCCCCCAGATATGGGTAAATAGCAGGACAGACTGGGTTCTATAGCCTTGGGTGACAACTGGACTACCGCAGATAGAAATGGCATTCTACTGCGGGGGAAAATCGTCAGTCACCTATCAAAAGATACATGATCGCCTAAGCGTGTTTCACGCATGGCACATAACTGTAGTAAACAAAAAAGGGGCCTTTGGAAATCACGGGGGTGGGGGCAACTCTATATTTTTCAAAATATTAAGAAGGTTTAATTTAGAATTTATATATTTATAGTTTGTCTCTATTGTGAAGATCCGACATTTATGTCCCGGAATATTATTTATTTTCATAGTCGACAAATTGAATAACGCCATTTTGAAGATTGAAGTATGTTCCTTTATCTGTAAATTCTATGATAACTCCATATTTGAAATATCTATTTATACAGGAACGTATTATGTGAATTCAATCTAATAAACAAGCACACATATATACTTGCATATTAACATCGATTCATTTTCGTCTAGTCATCGAAAAATACGAATCTATTTTTATCTATTTGCGTGTGTCTGCACACAATGACATCAATGCGCTTGTATTGCAAAGTCCCACCTAAATACACGAATACATACTCTTGAAAGAGAAATCTAAATAATTGATCCTTTGACAATTGTATCAGATTTAATCATAGACGAGGCGCTTACTTTTTCTTACGGATCAATATCAGCGTGAAGAGGCAATGTAAAATTGCAGCTTTAGTTTTATATGTAAATGTTCTCTGTCCCAAATAATAGCATTTCATTAGGATAAACGGTTTCCTAGCTAATGATATTACATCGATATTCGATAACAGAAAGATGATATAAAACGTAGAATGACCTTTTGTACCGGCCACAATATATGCCATTGCAACTTCATCCGCATCAGTCAATGCTTACGGTCGAATTCATATCTATATCCATAAAGGGCAAATTAGTCGATATGTACAAGCATTTGGTGATGAGAATACTATACTTAAGTCTAGTTTCTACTGAGAATAGCATGGACTGAACATGAGCATAACAAGGAAAATGGAGACAAAAAGGACACTTCTACATAGAATCAAAAAGAGGCAGTTGAAATTTATAGGACACTTAATGAGGAAAAAGGACTTGGAAAATTTGACACGCTCGAGACATACTGAATACAACAGAAACATGAAGTTGTGTGAATGGATGATAGAACAGGGTGGGAAGTATAGTAAAAAGACAAACATTGCCAAGAGTTATAAAAGTACAGGACGTTGTGGAGGGTCATGATCCCCGACGTGCTGAAGGAACCCGTTACATAGAAGTACAGCGTGTGATGAGTAAATTATCGACATTTTATATTTCTAATTTCGCGCATGCGTATTGTTCATTTTTGATTTTGTCCATTGCACAGTATAGTAGGGTCAGTTGGGCACCGTTTGTAAAAAAAAGAGCACAATTCACTCGACCAGAAATCTGAAAACAATATGCTGTACTGCTTGGCATTCGCGCCGGAAGCCACAATGCAAACATTTCAGAGTGTTTGGGTATCAAGGACAATGCAGAGGATTCGGAAAGAGTTGGACGAGTCTAATGGTGATTACGAAGGTGTTTGGAGGGATCACTAGTGATGGTGACGTTAGGCCTTCATTCATTTTCCCACAGGGCCTCAAAGTAAACATGGAGGCCTATATTAATGCCTTGAGGAGGTAGTGCTACCCTAGGTCAAGAGGGTGGCTGCTGGAAGACCTTATATCTGGCAACACAACTTTGCACTATGCCACACAAGCAGGAGAACCCAATCATGGCTGTCAGACAATTTCTACGACCACATCACTCCTTACATCTGGCAATCTAACTCCCCAGACTGCAAATCCCTTGATTATTATGTGTGGGGTGCAGTTGAGCGCGAAACCAACAAAACTCCTTGTAACACCAAAGATGAACTGAAAGCAAGGATTATGGCATTATTCATCAACTTAAACAAGGAGACCATTCAGAAGAGTTGCAAGAGATTCCGAAGTCGTCCGGAGGCCGTGATTGAAGCCAATGACAATTTTATTAAGTAAATTGACTCTTTCGTATTTCAAGATATTTTTATGTAATTTTGGTAAATATAGCTATTAAAATTAGATGTCAGTGTTATTTTCATTTTTGTATAATCTAGACGACAATTTATCCATCGCACCCTGTACAAGCATCGGTTAGAGCTAAACATGTTGTATATTCAATATTCAATGGGAAATAAATTATTACCATTTGTTTCCGATTAACACATTTCTGCGATTGTCAAGACAATTTCCCGGAAGAATTTAGCGACGAATTCGTTAAGTTGCTGCCGTTCATTCGTGCATACTTATGAATATGGAAGTATCCTCTTGTCAAGGTTGACAATAGTCGTTACAGCTTTCTAATATTAAGACTATTTTAGCCAGAAGATAGTTATGGGGAAGTGTTTTTTTTTTAAGCGCTCATTAACTGTTGCGCCATGCCGGCAACAAGACGTGAAGATAACAAACAAGGAGACAAGGTGTATCAACTTTTCCAACTGGACGAATGTGAAGTGAATACGAACTACCACCTCTGAAATTCGAACTCTGTCTGCCGATTCCGTTTTCCGCGCTAATATCAGTCACAGTTTGAATGCGAACAGCTTGACGTGATAATGGTTAAAGATACTAATCTGATTGACTTTCACTGCAGATTCAGAGAAGGTTTAATTTTAAATTAATAATATACACCAACTCGGATTGACATGTCGTAAAATCAATCAAATCAAATATCAATATTTCATATCATCGAACTTGGTTTTGTGATAACAATAAAGGTAATGATATTACTCCGAATGTTAATCATATAAATGAATATCAAAAGGAAAGTATTGGAAAACAGTTATTTGAGTGTGAACTTTTCCATGTATGGATGTGGATTTCTATTTCCAAATTGTTATTAGAAGCAATCCGAGGATGTATTGAAAAGATCTTGGCTACATTGAACTGAAAAGTTCTCGGATCAATTTGTTGTGCGTTTTCTGGTCTCCATAGTACAGTTAAAATATCCTATCTTGTTCCTTATTTTTTGTTAGTACTACCAAATACGAAAGTCGGTAGCTTCTGATACAAGTATTTGGAGGGATAAATATTTATTTTTCAACATCATCTCCTTCCTTTGTTTTGTTGTGTGTAGGGGCAGGGAGTGAGTCGTTTAGGCAATACATTCAAAGATGAATATTAACAAATGACATAGATCGGTCATTATAAAATGGAAATTTCAGTTCTGGCTATGAACTGACTAATCCAAACTCGCAGATGTTTGAAGAAATTCAACGATGATTTCTGCATTTAAAATGTTCATTTTAGAAATTTCAAATATGTAAAAAAAAATTAAAAAAAAAAAAAAAAAAAACTAAGGACAAACCTGGTGCCGGGTCTGAGATGCTACGTTACAAATGAGTTAAGGATCATCATAGTTTTAAAAATGTTACATTTAGGAAACTTTAATTTTTTTTTAAAGCGTTTCACCCCAAGCAAAGCAGGAAGCCACTAGCATGCAAGGGGTTACAGAGAGTTTGAGTGAGAGCAAAGAGGAGTGATAGAGGAAAGGATGAAGAGAAGGATAGGGGATAGATGAAGGCATCTGGAGACATCGATTGACATTACATTTGAATAGTTGTAGATTATAGCTATCAGGGAAACAAGAAGAGGAGAGGGAGTTCCACAGGCGAGAAGTGCAAGACATGAAGCTATTGGAGTAGAAGAGACTGCTACATTTAACAGTTTCGACAGTAAAAGGGTGAGAGCGAGATGCCAGTCTAGTTGAACGCTTAATTTCATGAAGTCTGGGAGCCAGCGTTGTTTTATTTCCATTTTTTTTCTTCATTCTTATAATACAAATAAGTCAAAATATCATTTTAATTCTTTTTGTATATCCCTAATGTACTCGTGTATAAGCCGACTTCATGAATAATGCAGCCCTTGAAATTTTTTGCATGAATTTACATGTGCATAGTGCAACTGCTCACTAAAAATGCATGATTTTTAACCTCTTCAAAAAAATAATTAACTCTGTATAGTGCGACCCTCTATTTTCCCGCGTAAAAACTGATTATGAAATCTCCATCAATACTCGAGTGTATAAGGTAATTAAACGAAAACAGACATAAAGCTACACATTAGAAAGATTAGTTTTCTCCTCTATTTACATTATTCGGACTATTATCCTCATCTTTGTCGCCATGTTTATCACAACGGTTTGGCCGTTGGATGCTCCAGCCTTCTTCAGGTGGTTGGAATGTCGAACTGAACCCTTTATTTCGCTCACTGGGGTAGACTTTTCTAATTCCACTTGCCATGTCTAATGGATGTCAGTTATCTCCTGTTAATTCCACTCTGAAAGTTCACTACTGCCCTAAGCAGGTATTGAACTCACAATCTTTGGTTCCTGTCACTAGATCTAACTAACGCCTTTATCCACTGTGCCATGTGTTTCTTGTTCGGCGTACACGTTCGTGCATTTTTTCCGACATTTAAGGATAAAGAAAAACAGAGTTTAATGAGATTGTATGCAGAAGAAGGCGAAAAAACATGACTTTTATACTTTGAATGAGAATGAGGAACTCTTTTAGAAGATCTCTTGATATCTGATGAAAGTCTACAATCGCCAAAAGTGGGTGAAATTGTTTTATATATTTTGTCCCTTCCTGGGTACGACGATAAACTACATCTCGGCAGCAAGGCCTCTGATCAGGAGGTTTTGGGGAGCGTGAGACCATCTCTGAATTGCTGTTGTTCCCACGTCCACCCTGACCCGGGGTGGTAGCACCTGTTAGGGTCTCAACTCTGGACAAATATTTAACCCCCAAGCTGTAAAGTCAAAACACTATAAAGTATAAATATACATTTTTATAGTAAAAAAATTACCAGCAATACATTATGTGTAGAAAATGACTAACAATACATTTTATCTGCAGTCGAAGCCATAAAACTATGTTGAAAATGTTTAGATTCTGAAGTTAAATAACTTATGGCGGCGGTTGATATGCCACTAAGCAAAATCAAATCAAACCGACTCTAGAGTTAGTTTCATGTATGGATATATATATATATATATATATATATATATATATATATATATATATATATATATATATATATATATATATATGTATGTATGCGTGTGTGTGTGTAAATACTAAAACAGATTATTATTGCCACACCAGGATAAAATGATCTTTAAGAAAGGGATCATATTTTATTCATAAAAAAAGGATACAAAAGAATCAAAATGATTAAAATTTTAGAAACCTTTCGACCGACACATCTTCAGAAAAATTTATATCGTCATCAAGTAAAACTAAATGGTTGAAAAGAAAATTATTTTCAACAACTGCTGTTAAAATATACCAAAACTAGTGGAGTGAGAAAAAAAAAATCACTATTTTACTAGTTAGGCATTAAATTGGCCACTGATTGGGTGGAATCCTGTGTATGACGATAAATTACATCCGGCAGAAAGACCTCTGATTGGGAAGTGTCCTGGGTATGACGATAAACTAAAGCCAGCAGCAAGACCTCTGATCAGGAGATTTTGACGATCGAGGAAACACCTCTTAATTACTGTTGTTCTCAGGTCTACCCTGATCCGGGCTGGTAGCGTCTGTTGGGGTCCCAGCTATGAGCAAATAGTTTACTCACAAACTGGGGTCAAAACCATATGAAAGTATAAATACACATTTTTATAGTAAAATATACCAACAATACATTTCGATATTAAAAAAGTTACCAGCGATACATTTTTGTAAATGAAATTACTAATAATAACCCATAAACAAACAAATTATTACAAATCTACTCGATTGACGGAGGAATTTCAATATATAAATATTTTAGTGCGTTGTTGAGTGGTATGGCTTCAATTAAGTATTCAAATGACACACTATTAAATAATCAGAAAGACGTATACCTCAACGTGGAATTTTCTCGTCTAATTCTGTTACTGTGATGTTTTAAGTGCTTCCCTCTGCTTTCAAAAATGATCTTCACGCATTAATGATTCAACGGCATTTTATTTCTTGCTTTTTTTAATCTGTAATTTATTTTCTCACCTGGTTAGTCCCCTGTATGGCATCTCATAATCTCACAAAGAGATGTATTTAGAAATAGCGTAAAAAATAGAAAGATCAAAAAAGCTGTAAAGAATGTGTTGTAATTTGACAAGGCGGACTGCCGAAATGAAAAGATGAAGTAAAAAAAAGAAAAAAAAGAAAGTGTTCTTTCAAACATGAACATTTACGCACTATGTCTGTCAACTTTCATCGACGACCTTGTCAGGTAAGCTGGACGCAGGAAAATATTCGCTAAAATGTGTGCTTTTATTCAGTCGAGCATAGAGAGTGGCGTACTTCATCTGCCATCATGCATAGTCGGTTATGTCAAGTAAATTGAGCGGGTTATCTTTCAAGACAAAATGGATTCTTCTTTTTCCTAGTTATGAGTTACTTGAAGGGAGATAATCTGTCTTAAGTGTTGCTACAGAAATGGAAGTTACAAAAGTATTTATTCTTTCCCTCTTTTGGTTCATAAATCGAAATCGATGGATTCTTACAATAGGATGGAAGAAATACGACTTTTACAACATTATGAAAGTACTGAGAATAGAGTGTATTTTTATTACTGTTGTTGTTGTTGTTGTTGTTAATGTCATATTTTGATTCACTGTCTCAACATTGTAAATATTTTATCAGATAGATAAACATTATGTTATGAATAATCAAGAGTGGTCTCCCCTTGATTTGTTACTCTCCTCTCTGAGAGAGCTATTTCTGTTTACTAGGACTATAAAAGGACACTATACGCTAACCTTGTATTCTCAGTTAAATAAAACTTTCTTAAAGCTTACACCTGCGTACTTTTGCCATTATACATTAATCAAAAAATAAACAAATGCGGACTAAATATTAGATTGAGTCATAATTAATTTTGGTATGTGTTCATCAATTTTATTATTTGGAAAGTAAATTACAATTATATTTTATTTAATTCTATATTCACCATTATTTACAATTACTTGTTAGTTATAAAGCATCTCTTCCATGCCCTATGCGTAAAATACCACAGGTTTTCATGTGGAAAACGTTTCGCCGAAATCTTGAATCTTGTTTTCATTAGATAAAGTGTTCCTGTTTGATAGCTTTTCGCAGCGATCAAAAAAAGAAGCAATCGCTTGGTAGAGGATGAGGTGAATATGGCAGGTACGGCAGAACAGAGTTCCCAATTTTTAGTTCTTCTGCTATATGCCGCCGTGGAGAAGAATAACATTTTTCTTTTAATTCTCTGTTTACACTGCCGTGTAAAATTTAAGGTGAGTTAACTTCAGTCTTATCTGCGACACATGGTTACTAGTTAGGATAATACATTCGTCTTTACAACAGGTTCCCTGAAACCGAAATAAATTATGACTTAACGACCGAATGAATTGAATGAATAAAAACACTATATAGGATTAATGTTCAAAATAATAGTAGGTAAAACCTAATATCATAGTAAAAAATAAATGATAGTGGACGTTTACACACACACACACACACACACACATATATATATATATATATATATATTAAAAAGAAGAGAAAAGCCGCAAACCTTTTTGGTTGTAATGTGGATTTGAAAAGAAATATGTTTTATTTTGCATAATTTTGCTACACGTGTTTCTGGTCTCGCAACCGTCATCAGGCAAAGGGTAGAGATTTCCACATATTATTAAAAATAATTCATTTTTGTTCTTTATGTTTTTCGATGTTAAATATTCTCGATATGAGACATTTTCTTTTTTGTGATAGTGATCCAAACGTCTTTCTTGAACTGGCAGGGAAAAGTTCTGCGTGAAGGTTTATAAAACAATTAAGATTAGTCCGAGCAATAATGAAGTAGTTACCGGCATGCTTATCTTTTAATGACCCCTGTGTGTTCTTAGGTCTATTTCCATTTTTGTGTGCTTTTGTCAGCATGCATATATATATGTGTATATCCCCTCTCCATACATACACACTGTCTCACTGCGAGGAATCAGTGAATACATCTGTACACCCCCACATACATACACACACATACACAAACACACACACACATACTGTCCCATTACAAGAAATCAGTACATACACACACACATTTTAATAATATGTGGAAATCTCTACCCTTGGCCTGATGACGGTCGCGAGACCAGAAACCCGTGTAGCAAAATTATGCAAAATAAAACATAACATTTTTTTAAATCCACATTACAACCCAAAACGTTTGTGGTTTCTCTCTTCTTTTTAATATACACACTTTTCTCTCGTTGGAGCTTCTATAACCTCTTCCTTATATATATATATATATATATATATATATATATATATATATATATATTCATTAGAACATATACCTGTACCTATATTTTGGTGTGCGACTTAAGTTTTGCTGGGTTACCAGCTCATCGCCTCCTTTGATTTATCTATCCCTATATATATATATATATATATATATATATATATATATATATATGGCTAAGAATAGCTATGTTTGAATAGCTATAGCGTATGTATGCATATATATTTCGCTAAAAATAGTTTTTCCTATTGTCTTTTTACTCATATATATATATATATATATATAAAGAGAAAAAACTATACTTAGCCAACGTGTTCAAAATTCAAAATCTGCTAAAAAGTAAAGTGAGCGAGTTATATTCAATTTTTTTCAAATGAATTTTGTTTAGATTGTTATGGCGTGAGATCGACGTTTGTGCCGTACATCTTCAAAGGAATAAGATGATGGATTTAACCATTTTTTTTTTATTTTTAAACATATCGTTATTGTGTATGTTGGCTTGGGAAGGAAAGGTGAGATTGGGAAAAACCGAGGCGTAGATTTATATTTTGATAAAATTCGAAAGCAGCACTCTCGAGAATTTTTGTTCTGAGTAAATTACTTTCTCTTTTGATGACTGTGACAATTTTTAGATCAAAATTGTGGTCAAATTTATTTCTGTGTATCACTAGTGCGTTTATTAAATTATTATGCATGAGGTCTCTTTTGCGTTCATAGATAAGGTTGTTGTTTTTTTAATTTCTGCATGTTTCCCCAATGTATTTTGAGGAACAGTTTGGGAAATTTATTTTATATATGCCTGCTTCTGAATTATTATTGTTATTCTCCAATGATCACACAAACACATCAATGCTTCACACCATGATTTCCCTCTTTATGCCCACAAATTCTTGACATCCTCAACACAGGAATTGGAAGAAAAAGAAGCTAAACTATTACAGAAGCCATCCATAGCAGGAAGTGCTCTCCACAAATTCAACCAGCTCCGACAAGAAGAAGAAAAGCCGTATTTTACATAATAAATAAATAAAAACTAGATACGTTGATTCGCAAAAGGAAATGGTCCAAGGTCGGCAGAAAAGAGTTGGTTATAAGCCTATCCGGATTCAAACTATGGGGCACATGACTAGAAGCCCTCAGCACCCGGACCAGGTCCCAAAATAGCCCAGCTACCGAAACCGTCATTTCCGCTGACATCGGTATTACTATCGATGCCCCCATCTTTAGTGAAATGAGGAAACATACTGCCACGGAGACCGTCAACCAGTCAATAATATTTTCAATTCAGAAATATCCGCGTACAGAGAGACAACTGAATTGCGCTCTGTTCAAAAACAGAGACACAATTTGATAGACGGAATGTAGTTTTTATCCGGTTGAGGGCAGATACTATACTTTGATCTCAGGCAAAAGGCCGTTTATTTACTCCCCCTCCCACTGAGTCAGCTTGTGACATAAGGTCGGTTTTTAACGTGGAGACCAGAGTGTTTTCATTCGTGCCGCTGGTCCAAGCTGGTCGTAGCTTGTTCAAGCTGGTCAGAGCTGGTCTAAGCTAGTCATAGCTGGTCTTAGCTGGTCATAGCTTGTCCAAGCTGGTCAGAGCTGGTCTAAGCTAGTCATAGCTAGTCTTGGCTTGTCGTAGCTGGTCCAGAAGCTAGTCGTAGCCGTGATTGAATCTTAGCCAAAAAGCCGAGAAGCCATGACGACCCGGATAACTCTGCCATTTTCAGACGCAAATTTTAAATTGTTTTTAAATTATTACTGAGAGAAATATTCGTAAGACGGCGATTTGACTAGTAAATACAACCGTCATCTAAAATAATTTTACTTATTTATCCAAATCTAGCTTTTTCATATCCTAATTTTCCTAGCCTTCCGGTTCAACGACGAAATTTCTCAGTCGTTGCAATGCTATTAAAACTTTGTTAATTGACCTTAGTTAGTAGCCTGCAGCAATTTTTGACTGGCTTCTTCCATTTCGTTCTCATTTTCAAAAGAAGCCTCACACAAAATTACAATAGACGCTCTATTCTCGGCCTGTTTCATAATTTATTTCGCTTTTCGTTTCTGCATACATCAACAGACAAAGGCAACCGTATCCTCGGATTATTCTCATCTGCTTATCGTATCCAATGACTTCCTGGAAATATTAAAAGGAACGATTTATTCAGCGATACGATTCAGATGTTTTCAGAACTGGATCACTGTCATTCCATCCATTTTTCATTCTTTGTCTCGGGAATTAATCAGAAATATATGTCGATGGATAATTCTAATTATCATTTTACTTTCTCTGATGTTAATTGTGAACTTGTGTCAAATCTGTCATCGTTGGGTTAGATGAACAAAATATTGCGATATTTGGTAATGTAAAACTTTTGTAACGAAAATGAAAGTAAAAAATACTGATTTGTTTGGAAATATCCCAGCTTTTTGACATGAGCGAGTCGTGCTGACCTAAATTAAAAAAAAAAAACGCAACTTTTAGTAGAAAAAGTTTTGAAAACGATAAGGGAAAATTTTACAAGGGTCCAAGAACTAATTCAGTTAACTTCAGTAATTTTACTGAGCGACTTGCGCAAATTGGCACAAACCAATTGAATCTTAACCGCGACTTTATTTATTTCAGAGTATGAGGAATTAGGAAAGGCTGATTTTTTACTGTTTTTAGAAAGTCAACATTGCACTCAATGAAAAAGTTTGCGTTTGATGTGATAAGTACAAACTCTAAAGGTTAGATTCATAACTTTTATTGATTTTTGAGCATTTAGTTTTTAAGATCGTCTGAAAAATGTACACAAATACCTAATTTTCGCTTGTTTTTGCTTACCGACTGACTTCAAAATTTTACTATTTCAAGAATAAATCCAAATAAAATTGATATCTTTTGTATTATATACATTGAATGGAAAATATATTCAAACCAGAATTCTAATTATGAATTATTACAAGCAAAATATGCAGTTTTTTTACTGTATTTGATAATTGAAAACTATAAAAATCATAAAAGATTACAATAAAGGCTTATCAATGAACTATTATACTATTTGTTAGGCTATGATTAATAAAAACAAAAATAAAAGTGTATATAACACCATAATACTGCTAGGCACAAATTATAAGACAAAATGTTTTAAATTTGCATTGTTTATTGTAACTCACACTAAAACTACTGCACTGTATAACATATTACATCATAATATAACTAAATTGTTCAAGTATACTTTCACTTTGAATTAAATGAAGGTTTTATTCGATGGCGCAATGAGTTAGTAATAATCTGTTTGTGTCACGCATCTTGTCTATATACAATTTGTAAAGCTTCAGTAAATTATAAATTTTATAAGGCTGTCCCAAAAGGTTTTCCTTCTCACAGTGGAAGGCTGTAACACATGGTCCATTTAACGTGGGTTGCACAAAGATAACAAAAAAATTTGCCCAATAACCACGACCAGTGTCATACTAGAATTGGTATCCCCCAAACTTGAGACTTTAATGGAATGAGGGAGATGCTGCGTAAGGTTCCCAAGGTTTGTGGTTAAATTGTAATATTCTTCAAAATGCAGACATTGATGAGGGAATGAGTTAGACGTTTGGAGAAAATAAAGAATGAAATATAAAATTTTAGTTTCTGCAATCGTCTAGGATTACCATATAGGATTATTTGGAGATAACTTTTAAAATAAGGTTCAGTTTTATTCTGTGGTGATTAAAATTAAAGGAACCTATTCAATTGGTATTGATAATGGTTAATGTCTTTACCTAAAAGATCGTCACTGTGTGTAATGATTTGCATCCTCACCGGGTTCTCCCCATTTAAGGATTTGTAACGTAATAAATCAAACTCATTTGCATTATTCAAACTGTTATCCTCATCTTCATTGGTATATTCACAACGTTTCGACCGTTGTACGCTCCAGCCTTCTTCAGGTGATTGGAATTTCGAACCGAACCCTTTATTTTGTTCACCAGGGTAGATTGTTCTAGTTCCGCGGGCCATGCCTTTCCCGGATGTCTCAGTTATTTCCCTTTAACTTAACTCTCCAAGAACAATCTAGAACAATCTACTCCGGTGGACGAAAGAAAGGGTTCAGTTCAAAATTCCAGTCACCTGAAGAAGGCTGGAGCGTACAACGACCTAAACGTTGTGAACATGGCAATGATGATGCTGATAAGAGTCCGAATAATATAAATAATGTAAATAATCATAATATCTCATCTCAGAGATATAGACAGAAACCAAACTTCGATAATATTCGTAAGGTTTATAAAATAGTTCTTGTATGGGATAAAAAAATTCCTACTTATTTGGAAGGATTTAAGTTTGCATTTGAAAATTACGGACACAATTTTGAGATAAGATTTCATTAAAATACTTGAGCGCATATAATTGCAAGTGACAATCATGCTTTTTGAATCTAACATTTCAACGTATGGGAATATATTTATTTAAAACATTTTATCTGTTTGTCCTTTACAAGAAATTTAGCGAAAATTCCATCGAAATTGTTTAACATTACGAAACGAAAAAAAAAAACACATAAAATAATCATATACTTGAATATTCTTACTTGATCAAGAAATTCGCGTTAGTGTTCGAGTCCTGGTAAAAAATAGTTCTTTCGTTTCAGTTAACAACTTTTTACATATTTCTTATAGATTTAGAAAAATGCTTTTAAGATAATTTGCTATTCTTCAGCAATAATAACGGCCCCTCCGATCAATATACCCAACGGAATTAAAAGATATTAACTTACAAGAAAAAAGATCTAACAGAAAATAGAAAGTGTTGAAAAAAAAAGGACGAATAGAAATAATATTTTTTTAATTGCAATGTCTCTTCAAAATGTAGGCGACCATGGCTTTCCGCAAATTCCTTCCTTTAATTATCTGAGAATTACCATAATTCTTGGTAAAGATGGGAAAGTTGCTTCTCGTTGCTTCCTTCATATTTTCATTTTCTTTGTCTGTGAATTGCCACGATTATTGAAAGACATTGGAGTGGTTCCCTGTTGCTTACTCCACAGATTCTATTTCTTTATTATCTGTGAATTGTCATGACTTCTTGGGAAAGATAGTAGAGTGGTTTACAGTTGCCTTCTCCACAGATTCCATTTCTTTATTATCTGAGAATTGTCATGACTTCTTTGGAAAGATAGTGGAGTGGTTTCCTGTTGCCTTCTCCAAAGATTCCTTTTCTTTATTATCTGTGAATGGCCATGACTTCTGTTCGCCGATTCCATTTTGTGCGTTGATAACCACTATCCTACCCAGATATCGATGTAATAATAATGATCTAAGTAAAAGCACAAATATTGCTTTATTATGACAGGGAGCGTGAATGAAAGAGCGGCTGAATGCTGATTGAAAAAGTGAAATGAAAAAGAAAAACAAAGGAGGAAATAAAAGAAAAAGCTATAAGAAAAAGAATTCATGAGATAATGAAAGAGTGAAGAAGAAAAACAAAAAAAGACCATAGTGACAATGACAAAGAAGAGAAAAGGTAACTTGGGGAAAAAAGCGATATTTGGAAAAGTTTTTCACACACATTTAGCAGATTTACGTGATGGGCTTACTCCTCGCCAAAGGCTAGATGTGATGCGAAATGATGAAAAGAGAGTCTATAGCATGAGGTCAGGAATAAGATGGCCGACAGAAATCTTGGCTTTTTCTTGACGTTTACATTATGCCACCCGATTTACCACGATAACCGTGGAGCCCTTAATCGGCCTACCTGTATTTACCTGCAGGGCGTACTGAAATGTTAATGCAGGACTGGACGAAATAACCCGGCTTCAAAAATATTGTCGTGTGGAACAAAGATGACTCGGAGGTCCAGAACTGGTTATTTCTAAAGAATTTAATGATAACTTATGTGCCTTATAATGTGGTTAGTTGAATATATTTGTGTTTGTATTTGCACGAGAATGTGTGTGAGTGCATGTGTGTGTGTACAGACTTATTTGTTTCGTTGATGATAAGGAGAAAAGTTCAAGTCTTGGGAAAAGCGAAAATAGAAATAGGAATGATAGAAAAAGGAATAAAAAGAGAGTTGAAGTGACATGAGAATGAGAGAGAGAGAGAGAAATAGATTGGAGAGATAAAATTGAAAAGGAAAAAAGGAAGACCAACCTATTAATGATACGATGGCAAAGAGAACCGAAAAAAAGAGAAACAATTTTTAAAAAATTAATAGATAAAAAGAAAAAAAACATGGAAGAAAGAAAATGAAAAGAAAGAGAATGTCGAAAGGAAACTAAACAGAAAAAATAGAATGAAGAGTAACTAATAAAGAAGGATAAAAAAACAAACAAACGTGAATGAAAAGTAAAAAAAGAAAGTGAATAACAACAGAAGGAAAGAAAAATGTAATAAGAAAGAGAAAGTCTGAAAAGAAGGAGAACAAAAAATGAAGAGGACAAAAGAATGGGTTGAACAGAGAGAATTAGAAAAGAAAGTGAGGAAAAAAAAACACTCAAGAGAGCAAAGAGAAAAATAATGAGTTAAGTTTTTATCTGGTTTCAATGGGTGTAATACGATGAATAGATTTTCTCTGAATAACTTGATAAAATGATTCCCAAGTCACAAGTTGGCATTAAAGTACAAAACAGCAAGCACTTCACCATTGAATGTGCCGAGTCCTACGTGAAAGCTCTTAATAGCACTGGTTCTAGATTTACCTCTAGTTAAGCTGCTTAATGCCCATACACTTCTATAAGGGTGACTATTAATATCAGATGATAAGTGAAATCTTTTTCCATCAACCAATTTCTACTTTTTAATTTATCTCAGCAAACTGCAAATACACGACTTTATGGACGATCCATTAGAAACTTTAGAATATAATGTTTAAAAAATTACAAATCAGTTCTGTGAAGTTCAAACCAAAAATTTTAGAAAATAATTCCCACAAAATCAGAGTCTCTGTTCATTAATTAAAACTAGTCGAAAAGATAAAGTCTGATTTTTACCGATATTCACCTGGCAAAAGTTTAAATTCTGGAAGGGAAAATTTCACTGAAATAAGTTGGCAATATTACAGATTCTCATCTAAAATCAAGAAACTTAAAAAAAAAATAATCAAAATAGGTGAAAAAGGGGACAGTTTAATCCATATCCTAGGAGCCCCAATTTAAACTGATACCTTCTTATTTCCAATATTTACATGTCGGCTATTGTCCTCACCTTTTTGTTACTATCATAACGTTTTGGCTGTTGTTCCATCTGGGCTTAATCAGGTGTATGTCGAACCGGTTAACCTGGAGGGAATTGCGAGCTGAACCCTTTATTTAATCTACGGAGATAGACTGTTCCCGTTCAACTGCCAATTGCACTACTCAGATATTGCTCACCCTGCCGGAGAGGTGAGTTATCCACTGTGCCATGTGTCCTTGAGGACATCTGGGTATGAATACTCTGGGTATGAATACGCAGAGTATTATAAACCTAATGTCTTCAGCAACCATTTTTACCAGTGCTCATATTGCAATTTTTGCTGTTATCAAATCATGTTTTACCAGAGTTCATATTGCAACTTTGTTGTTATCATTGCTTTCTCTGGCACTCCTTATTACTGGTTCCCATATTGTATTTATTTCTATGCTTGGTCGGCTCAGGAGATTTTTGTGGTCTAGCATATGTGCTGATTCCTTAAGTTTACGAATTTTCCAATGGCGTTCCTTGTCTATGATCTCAACATGATCCCACAGAAGGCAGTGATCTCCCTTCTCTATCTATATGTGGTCAGCCACGCCTGATTTTTCTACTTCCCCTCGTGTTATAGCTTTCTGGTGTTCTTGAAGATTTACTTGAGGGAGCGGCCCATCTCCCCTTTATATTCCTTTCTGCAGCTGCACGGGATAGCGTACACACAGTCTTTAGCCATGTTCTCCTCTATGGGGGGGTCTCACTCAAGGACACATGGCACAGTGGATAAAGGCGTTGGTTAGATCCAGTGACAGAAGCCAAAGAGTATGAGTTCAATACCCGGTTAAGGCAGCGGAGAACTTCCAGAGGGAAATTAGCAGGAGATAACTGATAACTGACATCCATCAAACATGGCACGTGGAACTAGAACAGTCTACCCCAGTGAGCGAAATAAAGGGTTCAGTTCGACATTCCAACCACTTGAAGAAGGCCGGAGCGTACAACGGCCGAAACGTTGTGATAAATATGGCGACATGGATGAGGACAATAGTCCGAATAATGTAAATAATGTACTGCAGCAAATTATTCAGAAACAAAAAAACTTTCGTTAGAAACAAACATAAACAGTACTGTACTCTTATGTAATTATCAGTCCTCCAATATGGCAATGAATGCTGGGCAATATCCTCACAGATGAAGAACAGACTTGAAGCGACAAAAATGTGGTTCTACACTGAGAATACCATGGACCGAACATGTGAGCAACGACGAAGTTTTAAAGAAAATGGAAACAAAAAGGATACTTATACTTAAAATCATAAAAAGACAGCTGTAGTTTCTAGGACACATAATGAGGAAAGATGGATTGGAAAATATGATACTCATAGGACTGATTGAAGGCAAGAGGGACAGAGGAAAACGTTGCATAACCTATGTAGAGAGCTTGAGTAAAAGGATGGTGGAACAGGTTTTAAGAGATATAACAAAAACACAAAATTTATTAGGGGCTACGAAGGGCAGGAAATTGTGGAGAGACATGGTTGCCAACATCCTGAAGGGACACAGCACATAGAAGAAGAAGAAGAAGAAGAAGAAGAAGAAGAAGAAGAAGAAGAAGAAGAAGAAGACGACAATGCTTATCTCTATTTAATAATCCCCTGGGCGTTTTCAGAGACTTAAAAACAAAATATGAATTCGTTCATATAAATCTCTCTTTAAATATACAGTGGAACCTCGGTTCACGAATTTAATTCGTTCCTGAAGGCCGTTCGTAACCCGAAATTTTCGTAAACCGAAACTATTTTTCCAATAGAAATCAATGTAGAGAAAAAAGCCACAGTAGAATAAAATTTAAAAAAAAAAACAACACAACACAATACAGCACAACACACGAATGTATACAAGACAGCGGTCGACTCAGAAATTATTCCGCTCGGATTAACTCGGTTTCGGAGAACCGAAATTTTGTTCGATAACCGAAACATTTTCATCTCAAATTTTCTGTTCGAAAACGAATTTGTTCGACATGTGAGACGTTCGAGAACCGAGGTTGCACTGTACTTCCGTTGTGAATCGATTAAGATGGCAGTATTCGACGTTTCAGTCAGAATCTCAACAAACGTCTGCTGTTTTGAGATTTCCTTTAACGGATCTTCATTCCAGAGTTTGTTGAAGGCAGATGAAAACTGAAACTTCATTAACAATTATGGACGAAATAAAAATAAAAATAACTCATAAAATATTCAAAACGCAGAAGAATTAAAAAAAAAAAAAACAAGAAGAAATATTCTGAAAATTTCTTCACGCATATCAATAGATTGAAGCGAGGGGTTGAGTATCCGTCCTCGTGTAGATGCGAGGGGAAATGAAGAAAAGCAAGTCTCTAGCACCAAGTTCATGAAAAACATGGCCGCCAGGAGAATTGGTTTATAGGTACAGGATGCAAATAGTCTGCTACGAAAAAGAATCCAAAATTAAAAAAAAAATACCCAAATATAACCCTCATGTATAATGGAAACCAGCAACCCTAAATCAATACGTAATACGTTCTCTCCTTCGTAATTTTTATATTCAATATTTTGCTTAGTTTTTTTCTATTTTATTGTTTTTCTCACAAATTTCTCGGTTGAATGCCGTCCGACCTGATGTAATTAGCGAGAAATCGCTACGGGTGATACATCTTTTATATTCTTAGCTCACACTACTTATTTTAATGATCCTAGGAAAGCTGGATAAAAAAAATGAAAAAGATAAAGAGAGGAAAGCTTACAAAAAATTTAATTCTAAATATCGTCTGGGGAAGAATAGAAAATTATCGAATTTCATGGCGTTTTATTTGGTATGTATTGTTTCAAAATAAAAATGAATATGTTTACATTCATTTGTTTAAAGTCATTTTAATAACTATTACCAATTAAGACAAAAGAAAGGTTTCGTGATTTTGTGGCTAAGATGCATTCGTTCTGTCTGGATTGGTTACATTTACAACGATTCTTTCAGTAGAAATTGGTGCTATCACAAGAATATCCCTTTTAAAGAACGGACATATTGGAAAAGGCGTCAAAGCCAAAAACAATTACTGTATCGCAACAACAGACACATCATTTACATACATATACACACGCACGCATATATATATATATATATATATATATATATATATATATATATATATATATATATATATATATAAATTAATATACAAAAAATCACAAATCACCTCATATGGGAAATAGCCTTTTTGTGGATTAGTTCTAATATTTTATATTACAGAAGATCCACTTGGATTATACACCAACGGATTTGTTAACTTTATGTAGATAGGTCACCATGACACTTTATTATATATATATATATATATATATATATATATATATATATATATATATATATATATATATATATATATATATGGGCTGCATAATTATCAGAAGGCAAGTTATTTGTTAATAAAACTTGCTGTTTTGTTTACTTTTTAAATAAAAATATTTTATTTTCAGGTCATAAACATGCGTTTCGATAATCATAAGCTACATAATAATCATTTAAAATGTTATTGTTGAATTGTTACGTTTCTTTTTCATAATAAATATTGTTTAAAAACGCCTGATAATTATGCACCAACCAATATATATATATATATATATATATATATATGTGTGTGTGTGTGTGTGTGTGTGAGTGCAAACTTGTATAAAGTATATATATATATATATATGTGTGTGTGTGTGTGTGTGTGTGTGTGTGTGTGTGTGTGAGTGCAAACTTGTATAAAGTATATATATATATATATATGTGTGTGTGTGTGTGTGTGTGTGTGTGTTTAAAGTTGTATTGGTATCTGATGGAGTGGTAAATATATGAGACAATATGAATTTTTTTTACATTGACATATTTCACTGAGGAACGGGCGTCATGAAAAAAGGATTTTGTATCATAAAATGCTTTTTAACTTATGACAACTCTATATATATAGGATGGCGTGATATATCAGTGATGATCCAAAGATACACACACATACACACACACACACACACACACACACACACACACACACATACATATATATATATATATATATATATATATATATAATAATAAAATTATTGGTAATCCGTATAGAATTTCCTTGAAGATATAGACCCGTGGAGAGCTCTATGTTAAATATATGTAAATACGTATAAATATATATATATATATATATATATATATATATATATATATATATATATATAAAGACTTTCAGCACGTTCCGAATACTTTATATCGATGTTCCGAATAGTTTATATCGATATTCCGAACAGTTTCGAATAGCTTATATCGATATTCCGAATAGTTCCGAATAGTTTATATCGATGTTCCGAATAGTTCCGAATAGCTTATATCGATATTCCGGATAGTTTCGAATACTTTATATCGATGTTCCGAATAGTTCCGAATACTTTATATCGATGTTCCGAATAGTTCCGAATAGCTTATATCGATATTCCGAATAGTTCCGAATAGTTTATATCGATGAATTAAGAGTCGAAGCCAAGCGGCGTTAATTTAATTCTACAAATAACTCCTAAATGTTTCAAACAGGATTTCTACTTTACGAAACAACGACTTCGTTTCAGCGCATTGGACTTTTCACCATCAAAGCTATTTACTTTACATGCCTACTCAAACAAAATATAGCACAAATCCGCGTTTATAATCGATCTAACATACGGACATCAAGCAAGTAATAAAAATAAAATGTTCCTTGGTATTTCTCTATAGGAACAATATAGGCATCAGGGATCAATCGTGGCTCTCTCCTTTTACGTGCAACAGAAGAGGAGCAGTCTGGAGAGATGACCTCCTGATGTTGAACATATTTTTTACTGCCATGGTGGTTCTTGTAAAAAGGTGAGGTTACTATGTGCTAGTCGCTAAGTTTATCTTACGTTTGCACAATTATGTGGCATCCATCGAGGATCGAACCCATAGGTATTAATGGTCAACAGAACTAGCTCGTTATTAGCCTACATCGATTCTCTATGTTTGTTCTATTGAGATGTCGATTATGATGATAGAATTATTAACTGCCATATAAGCCAGGTAAATGAATTTGATGTCATCCGATTTGCCACGAAATGGTTTTGTATTTGAAATGTACGCGATGAATAGGAGATAAGGTTTATTTGAATCAGTTTACGCTTTCTACGCAGTTCCGTCATGGTTATTGTTATCTACAAAATAAATCTTCAGCATTTTTGACATCATGAATAAAACGTACAAATGTTGCTATAAAATCAATATCCTATGATTTCCTCTCTTTCAAGATACAGTCTTCCGATCTACTATTTTCTATTTTCATTTTTGGTCTTGTTTTTGCTTTCAGATTCACTGAATTCGGCCTCGAAGGGTGTATGAAGCGATCTTTCATTTTTTTTTTTTTTTTTTTTTTTTTTTTCAGTCTTTGATAGAATACAAATTAATTGAATCTAGTTACCATCAAAGGTTACGAACGAAAAGAAACTCAATCCATAGATTTAGAATCTAAAATACAGTATCTTATGTCCTGGGTCATAAAAAAGATCTCTCCTCTCTATCTATCCCTCATTAACAATATTTATTATCCAGTATTAACAACATTTACGGGCTGAATGTCCGAGAAATTTTCATAGAAAATATGCGTCCTCCGACACACTGTTTATTATAAACAGAGCATTTACTTAAATATTTGTATCTATAAAATGAACGTATAAACATAAAAAATGTCTTAAAAAATAATTGTCGGACTTTGTCAATTTTATAATGTATGACGTCATTTGTTTACATTTGGATACGCATTGAGCAGATATGATTGTTCGTGAGAGAATCAAGGAAGATTGTGTTTAAAAGCAGTAAAATCGAACGCTCCTCTGTGGCCTAGTCAGTTAAGGCACGTCAGGCTATATGACGGTTCCGTATAGGATACAGGTTCGATTCCTGTCAGAGGACGCATATTTTCTATGAAAATTTCTCGGACATTCAGGCCGTTAAATGTTGTTAATACTGTTTATTATAAACAGAGCATTTACTTAAATATTTTATCTATAAAAAGAACGTATAAACATAAAAAAATAATTGTCGGACTTTGTCCGTTTCATAATGTGTGACGTCATTATATATATATATATATATATATATATATATATATATATATATATATATAAAATGTTTATAATATGTAGATAGATAGTTATCTGTACGCCCAGCTCCAAGTGGGAGAATGAACGAAGGCGCACAACTGACGCCTCATAACCAGATGCTTCGCATAGATGGAGATTGACTGCCCAGGAAATCAGTCGGTCTAGGGGAAGGAAAACCCTGATTTTATATCTCCGCTGATCTGCAGTCTTATCCAAACAGGGAAAAGACCATGGAAGTAAATCCAAACACAAAACCTGAAGCGGAGCCCCGAAGACGTTTGGGTGCCGATTATGGCAACTTTCTGGCAATTTCTGCGGTCAAGCCGGCTCCAAATGTAATGTCCTGTATTCCTTTGGCTGTTATCGGTAAGACCGAGTGGCGGGGTGTGGGCACTAGATTGGACAGCATACAATCTTCATATACCATCGCTCCAGTGTCACCACCAAAGTATTGAATTTTGACCAAAGAAGGTGCATTACTTTTATCCCCCGAGATAAACGGATGCCTATGCTCCCCCCCTCTCTCTCTCTCTCTCACGCACACACACACATACAGATACACACACACACACACACACAAACAGCTCAATTATTGTTCGTCCTGTTTTCGCTGTGTCTGAGTATGTCAGACTCAGGCTCAAGGATTGAATTCACAATCATTATGCCACATATCCACATAAAAACAATGTTTTATTCGTCGCTGTAACCGTGAGTTCAGTCCCTAGGCTGGGTGTTACAGGCGCAGACGCACTAGAAACAGGACCAAGCAATAATTGAATAATATTAAAAAAAAAGAACAAAACGAAATAACGCGAGACATTAAAAAGCCGGAAAGAGAAAAACCTGCCCGTGTCGATTAAATGAAATGTTCAGTTCGAAATGTCCTGAAAGTTATAGGATCAACAAATACCCGAATCAGACACCAGTCTCCAGTTGCACGAACGCAGGCGCACTAACAAAATATCAAAAAGGCTTAGAATACTTTACAAATCTAACCGTAAAAATTAATTAAAAAAATAGTTTAAATAAACCAGTCTAGTACAGAACATTACCATGAAGATAATTATTTTAAAAAAGCTACAGCTACCATGTTACGGAGGTTGAGAAAATGGTTGAAACGAGATCCCAGGTTAATATCTATAATATCGCAGTTTCTTCTTTTTCATTTCGATTCTCGATCTTGTCAGTGTGTACTGAAAGTTGGAAAAGGGACTGTTACAATGTAACAATATGAACGACAAATGCCACGTCGAGAAATAAGAGCGCGAACACTGTTTCCCATATTATATACAGATACTTTATTCAGCGCGTCGCCTGCTCGCCTGGGTGGTTAGGTAGGTGATACTTAAGGCAACTTCGTGTGATTATTGTATTCCCTTGGTTACCTTCCCTAGATTACAACAATCGCATAGTGACAAAAAGAAAAACAATACTAATAATTTATTCACACACAACAATGACATTTGTGAAAAGTTCATAGGTTAGAAAAAAGATCATTAAGTATAACAGACACAAAATGTTTATTGCTTTTAACAATTCGTCTTTTTGCATAAGTGCAACCGCGACGGGTTGAATTTCAATATAAATATTGTTAATTGATATCTGATTACAAAATGTTATTCTCTGCGTCAAGATTTAGTAATTTCTCCTTCCAGAATGTGCGACGATTTGCTTCTTGTTTTTCTTTAGACTATTAAAAGATTATAATTTCTGCAATAAGCCAATGAGGGAAACAGTTGTGGAAGCACAACGCCAAAGACAACATTTGTAGCATTGCTTCGATCGTTTTTTATAATCCCCATAAATTGGATACTTATGCAGATCCACTAAAAATAACACATCTTTTTTTAAATCTTGTTCGTAAACAAAATGATATTGCGAAAATAGCTTGAGGCTTTGTGATAATTTCACTTTGTTCGACATCCTCCTGAAACTAGGATAATTTTCATAATTCATGATTTTTGATCTCAATGATAAATATTTTAATGTTCCTGGCATAATTCATTTTTAGCCTGTAAGAATCATGGTAGAAATTAATGTCAAGAATTGAACTACACCTAGTCAAGCTAATATGGCTTCTTTTATAAGCCGCCTTCCCTAAGATGTAGAAGACAATGGCCGTCAACGATTTTTTTATTCTTTGTAACATCAAGAAATATTCGTCCCTCCCAGTCTTTGTCCTACCGTCCATTTGCCCAAACTTGTTACGAGAGTGGGTTGAAAGGTTCATAAGCTGATGAAGGAGTGATGCTAGAGCTGTGAAATCAGTTACTGTTTTCAACTCTTCTTATTAATAACTGCATTGTTTCTTTTCAAGTAAAATGACATCTGACGGTTCAAAGATGACTTCAGAAGTGACTAGTACTGATAAAATTTGATATTGTGATGTTATCAAGTACCTGAAGAAAAAGAATTCAGCTCTCAAGAACATTCATGCTGACATGTTGGCAACATTAGGGAATGACGTTCCAGCTTTATCAAAAGTGCAAAAGTGGACAGAGACGTGAGAGTCTTGAACATGACCCAAGCTCTGGGCATCCTGCAACTAACAAATGTCGAGGAAAACATCGATAGGTAGAGTCAGAGCGTAGTTGCTCGGCTTTATTCAAGTTCTTGCCTTCAATATGTTCTGTGCCAAATTCTCCAAGCCCTTTTATTCCTCCCGGAAATCCCGACTCTCTTTTTAATTCTATGGATAAATTGTTGCAGTTTTTTGTGTATATATATGTACTAGTGAGTTAGCCCAAATGACTTGACTCACTTTATAGTCCACGAATAGAAGGTTAACCAATCAGAAGACGTAGAACATTCAATCCGTCGTGTATAAAGGCGGCCATTTTGTCTACTCTACCCGAATGTCTAGTTCCAGTTTGTCAGGCGAAGAGAAACAGAAGGACGAACTACACTCTGCTACTTTTACCAAAATATTCACTGCTAACCTGAACAACACTTTCCTACTGTCTTCGAAATATTCACTGCTAACCTCTGGATTCTATACTCGAAGACGACCGTCATCATGAATAACATAAATAACCTTTTTGTTTGTATTTTCCTTAAAACTTCCCCTTTACTCATATGTTCCGTCCATGGTATTCCCAATGTCATTTTTCTAAAATTATATCTCTTGCTTAATTCCCACCGCCATACATTCTCTTTACAGATCAGATTAACAATGTAGAATTACTACCATAACTGGTCTGATGCAACCCAGTCCTTACTGTCCAGCCTTGGCGGAGTTCAAATGTAATTTCACGGCGTTGTTGAGGATTCATTATTTTTCCACCCCGCAATCCCTTGCTCACAGACGAAATGTTACTAACCTCTTCTTACTCTATTGTTATTTTATGATAAATGTTCAGACGGGTTACGTTTCTTAGTTCAACCAGTTCAGACCGTCACAGCTAAGAACCGCCATGCCACGTGCAGGACATCAAATCACCGCCATTTTCTTCATCTTCCTCTTGGTAAGAAGAAAGTTCTACTCGGACAGCTTCTCTTTTACAACTGTCACTTTGTTGAAGAAACTTCCACTCCTAAAACATCTCCCACGCTTCTCTTCGTGTATTTAGCGCTACAGGGTGAAAAATAAGACCTCTCATAAAGCGGAATAAATGGTTTAGTAGTCAGTTAACTAGATGTAGTGCCTCAATAAAGTCACCGTGGAGAAAGAAAAGGGAAGCCACTCCACTATCATTCACAAAACCAGTCATGATTAACAAGGCACCTTTTAGTTAAGGTTTAAGTTTGATAAAAGTACAAAAAAGATGTTTTAATTCTTAACTCGTGTGAAAGTAATGCACTTCTTATAAATATGTTAAATGTTTGTGTTAAAATTTGTTTAATTTTCCTATAAAATTGATATGACGACTGAAGACACTAAAAACCTGGTCAGATATTTCGTCCAAATATTGAAGCTGAATTCACTGGTCAAAGATACTATATTTTACTGCGAACCTTGACACATTTTACATCATAATGTTTCTCTGACACTTTATCGCTTTCAAAACTGGATTTAACAAGTATGTTGTATCCTATTATGTTTATTGCTTATTTTTAAATTAGCCAACTACCTATAAAATATGAAATGGTTATTTATGTATCACTTGGCATTTCGGTTTAGATATTTATTTCACAATTAAAATATCACACCCTCAAATATATTACTGTGAATATTCCTAATAAAAACGGATATAATAAACTGAAATTCAGTTGGTATATTTATCATGTGAATTTAAACATATCTTGAAAGTTTTGCCAAAATCAGTTGTTTGATTCGCTCCGAGTCAGATGAGCACAGAAGCGACAGTTTAATCCTAATTTTTCTCGATGTTTCAGAACCTTCCTCAGTATTTTATTTGGTTTTTATAATGCGATGTTTCTTCGTTCCAATCGTTTTTCTAAAGTGTTATGGGGTTCTCCCCTTTTTCATATAAGTGGACTCTACCAGTGTACCTGGACTGCTGCCGTTAAATACCCAGAGTTAGACAGTCAGTGAGGGTAGTCAGATAGTGAGAAGGTAGTCGGAAAGAGAGAGAGAGAGAGAGAATATACGAACGGAGATAGTGTGAGGTAGCCTCTTGTAGAAGTCAGTTACAAGCACGTAGACTCTAAGGAAGTCCTACTTCGAGACTGTATATATATATCTGTATTTGCTACTAACCGTGTTCCTGGATTTACTAACAGTATTAGCCTTTGTATGATTGTGTAAATACATTTTATTTCTTATATTTAATTATTGCGTTTGTTCTTCATTGGAGACCGAATTCATCTCGGAATCCACAAAATAAAGCCTTTTGGAATTCTTCAAAGATTACCATTCATGATAGACATGACTATCATTTTCTCCAGATATTTTCAAAGATTTTTCTTTTCATGATTATTCCATTGTCTGCAGGAAGAACGTATGGTTTGGTTTGATTTGTTTAATGGCATATCAATTCCCTATGCGTCATTTAATGTCAAAAATTAATATTCTTTGGAATTTTGGTGATTTTTTTTACTATGAAAATCAATTGCTGGAACTTTTTACTATTAAAATTTATTGCTGAAGATTTTTACGATAAAACGTATTTATATACTTTCATAGTTTTTTTTTTTTTTTTTTCACCCCAGTTTGGAGATTAACTATTTGCCCATAGCTGGGACTCTAACATGTGTGATCTCGACGGGTCAGGGTGGACCTGAGAACAACAACAATTAAGAGGTGGTTCTACGCTTTTCAAAACCTCCCGATCAGAGGCCTTGTTGCCGGACGTAGTCTATCGTCATACCCAGGACTCTGGAAGGACGTCATCAATTATTTGACAAAACTTATTATTTTACAATGTTGTCCTTGTTTGATTTAAGAAATCTAATTGACGTTTAAAGTTCCATATAATTTTGTGTTCATTTTCAAGAAGAAGCGATTCTGCTTTGATTTTATGATCAATTCTGAACCGTTTGTATAATTCAATTATTCTTAATTCCCTCGGATAGTCAAAATATTTTATGCTGCTTTTTACTGTTTTAGATGTCTTCTGGAAGAACAAACTTCACCGTCTGACAAATTATCTTTACCGTTTTTACAAGAACTACATCTAGAATTTTCTTTTGGACGTTTAAATTCCAAATTTTGGGAGAAGTAGTTCATCAATAACAGTTTCTCTTTTAAGAAAATATCATTAGTTTTAATGGTTAATTCTTAGCCATTTGCATAATCCATAACGGATCCCTTTTCCCGCCCAATTATAACTACTTTGGTAATCTGTTTTTAACCAGTTTGAATCATTTACTTGTATGATTAACAGTATTAATCACTTTGTATTGTCTGTATTTTTTAATCAAGTTCTCCCCAATCAAGGCAATAAAGACTTTAAGACACAAAGGGTTACTTGGTGTGGAAGAATTAGAAAACAAAAGAACTTTACTAAGGAGCGGGAACAAAAGAAGAGTAATCAGGAAGACAGCAGCTAGCGACTGGCATCGCATTTAAATTTTTAAGATTAAAATTGACTGGAAAGCATGGAGCCGGGAAAGAGTTTCACAAGCGAGAGACGCGAAAAAAGGAAATATTAGCATAGAACCTACGGTTACATATATCAAATTTACATGTAAATTGATGATACCTTTTTGCCAGTCTAGTACTGCACTGAAATTTAACTTTGCTCTTTGCTATGGTATCTAGACTTTAGTCTAGATACCATAGCAAAGAGAGCTCATCTGAACAATTGCCATGAAATGATGATTTAAGAAATATCTAGGCAGGTCAGGCTGCTAAAGCTACCAATACCCCGCCTTTTTCTTCTCACCATCTTCTTCCCCAATTCTTCCCCTCCTTCTATGTCCCCCCTTGCGTTCCCCTCAACTCAATGTCTCCCCTGACTATCAGACTTTGGCATAAAAACAAATACTGAAGTATTACTATATTAATATTGAATTTTATTTGCTTTAAAATGATCCTTTTAATTAAATTATTTGAATCGACCCGATTTATCCTGCATAAAAACAGCAAACGGTATCGGCCAAAGAAATATACAAACCAATATTAAAATCTAAAAAGTATAGAGTAAATTCTTGGTTGAGAAAACCGACTACTACCAACCACTAATCCCTTAGCCCTATCTTTACCCAAACCCTCTCTCTCACTTTCCTTCCCCACTACCAATCTAAAGTATCCGTCCAATATACTTTCTCCATTTGCTGAGAAGTTTTTTGTTCTGATGAGCTGAACATCTCGGTGTTCACGAAATAAAAATTATAAACGAAATGGATAATTAAAGTCTCCGTTTTATAATGCTCTGTAGTCTACATTGAGCTCTCCCTGGATTTATATTCTCCTCGGAATTAACCTTCCCAATCACAAACTGGTAAAACGTATATATATATATATATATATATATATATATATATATATATATATATATATGAGGTCAATACCGAGTGGATATTGAGGTCAATACCGAGCAGCGACAGTTTGTTTCATGCTTAAACGCATTCTTCAGGAAACACATACACAGAGAGAGAGAATATATTGAAAACATGAAACAAGGGAAATAACTCGTATGTGGGTGTTAACAAGGGTTTTGTGTGTATATTTTTAGGTGAAGGTGTGTGTTCAATAAAACAAAATAAACAAAAAAACATACAAGAAGGAACATACAAAAAAACTCGACTTTCTGCTACGGGCGTTTATTTATTTTATGTTGGTTGTATTGAAACAAAGTTAAACGTCTCATGAGTATGTCCGTTTTCCTTTTTTGTTCAGAAACTATTTATTGGAAGTAAAGATAAGAACGGGTAAAGATGGTCGAGCTTAAGTCAGCCTTGCGCTAAGTTGGAATGGCCGAATCTCTACTTCATGAGTAGGGCTGCTGAAAACACGTCTCGTTGAAAAGTGGAAAAAGAAACATTCTGTCCATTCCGGGGTTATAAAATTGAACACGTTTCCAGTAACTCTTTTCCGGTTTCTTTACAACTTGGCGTCATAGAAAAATGAATTTATTTATTTTATTCGTTATTACTATTTTATTTATTATTTATTTTCATGGATAGCAGAACAAGGACAAAAAGAAATGGTAATGGGTCACAAACAGGAACTTGTGAAGTGTCATGATCATCCAAATTTTGAAAAAACTTTGTACATAAAAGAAAAATGTTTTTATTATCATTATTATTTTATTTCCTTTGGTTTTTGGTGTGTGCTTATTTCTTTCCGGGTCCCGACCAGAGACCTAAATTCAGAAATGGCATCATGAAATTATCCACTGACCAATTAAAAAAAATACACGCACATATTTTACATGTCTTGCATATTTTCGTAAGGTGTGGCCCGTACTCGTGAAAACATTTTTTTGTGTGATTTTAAGGCATGGGCAACCAGGAATCCCTTCAATGAGTCTATTGGAATTTTTTCCCAATCAATCCGAGGGCTCCAACTACACCAGGGATTGTTGATGTTCTCAGGTGCCACATTTTTGAGATTTCGATTTCAAGATTCTTGTATTTTGATAGCTTTTTGAAGATCTTCAAAGATACATTGCAGTCTGTAGGGACTGCCATATCAATAAAGAGGCAAATTTTTTTGTTTGCAATCTCTAATAAAGATGTCTGGGAGATTAGCGTTGATTATTCTGTCTGTGTGTATTGTGTAGTCCCACCAAATTATTACAGGTTCTATATTATTATTATTATTATTATTATTATTATTATTATTATTATTATTATTCTCTTTGTTGATTTTATTTTGTTTCTATTGCTATATTTGTTGTTTCTATCAATTTTTTATTATTATTATTATCATTAGAGTTGTTTTGCTGTTGGTATAATTATAACCATTGAGGAAATATTGCAAGATTTACTTTTCAATGCTCCAACTGAGATGCCAATATGTCAATGACCTTTGGTCCTAACCTTACGGTAAGACGTGACCTTCAACTACAAATAACGACATGGCGCCAGTTTTTTTTTGTTTTTGTTTTTTTAACTATTGTTTATTGTCTTATCTAGCGGACCAATTATTGCAGAGGCATTGCAGATTATACAAACCTACGCACAGACAGAATACAGTCATTCATCTTTTTCTAGGTGCGCCACGCACCTTCAGGATGTTAGCGATCATGGCTCGCCACAATATCCTGCCCTTTGTAGTTCTTAGTAAATTCTGTCTTTTAGCTATCTCTCCGGAGCCCTGTCCTGTCTTCCATTTAAACAAACTCGTTAGTTACGTTATCCGCTGCTTTCCCCTGTCCGCCTTGCCTTCATGTTGTCCTGTGAGTGTCAATTTTTCCAAGCCCACTTTCCTCATTATGTTTCCTAGAAATTTCAACTCTTTCTGATGTTAAGTATTAGTGGCCTTTTTGTTTCCATTTTCTGTAAAACTTCGTCGTTGCTTATATGTTCGGTTCATTGTATTCTCAGGATGATCTTGTAGAACCACATTTCTGTTGCTTCAAGAGTTTTCTTCATCTATGAGGAGATTGTCCTCCATTATGGTCATATGGTAATTGTAATATTTGCCGTACCCTACAAAGAAATATTTGACATTCATTGAGTAGCCAGTGTTGCTCTCACTTTGCGGGGATGCAAAAGCCATTGTGTTTATTAACTATCTTCAAAATGGCCAAACTATCAATGGAGAGTACTATGCCAACTTGCTGTGGCAGTTACAAAAAAGAACTAACGCCTAGGAAAACTAACAGAAACAGTCTTGTTTCATCAGGACAATGCTCTAGTACCCAAGTCACTGGTTTCAATGGCTGCTGTGCGAGACTGGCTTTGAACTGATTGGCCACCCTCTCTATTTTCCTCATTTGACTATCATCTGTTCTTTGACATAAAAATACTTGTCTGAAAACTAATATCCAGAATTTCATCGTTGTTAATATATTCGATGCATGCTATCCTCAGCATCCTTCTGTAGAACCATATTTCTGTTGCTTCAAATCTCTTCTTTGAGGAGATTGTCCAGTATTCACTGACATACAGGATGACAGATATCATGTTACAGTTCAATACTCTTTTCTTTGTTGCTAACGAAGATTTTCTCTCTCTTAATACTCTGCTTAGCTTCTGGAATGTATCTTTAGCCATCCCAATGCTCCTTCGGAATTCGCTATCACACTTTCCGCTAAAATACTTCCCAGATATTTAATTTTTTTCTACTTGTTTGATTTTGGTAACTCTGATTTGCTATTTGCACTTCTTTTGCTAACAACCATGCATTCTGTCTTCTTGCAGTTGATGTTTAATCCTTTGTTCTCTCTTTCTTTCCGTGTTGCTATCAACACTGTGTCATCTGCATGTATGTTGATAAGATTGTGGTCGTCAATAATGATTCCAAGTCGGACTACTAATTCTCTCAGAATCGCTCACTGTATAGGTTGAATAAGTCCGGTGAGAAGGCACATCATTGTCTTACACCTCTTTCAGTTTTTGTATATCTGCTGAACTCTTCTTCTATTGGTATGCAGGCGGTTTGCTGCCAGTGTAGGTTCCAGGTTATTCAAATACTTTTCCCAAATATGTCAAGGATGCTGAGCAGATCCAACAGTTCTCAATATGCCAATATCATGAAATTCAACATTTACTTGCTTACAATGTAACTTTGTGGAGAGCAGAATAAAGTCAAAATGTAAATGAAAGCTCTAAACACAGGAATGGGGTTTGTAATTCGTGGTCTTTCTCAGTGGGTTTGCCAGGATTATCTTAACCGCTTAGGATTACTGTTGTTTTGTGAAACTCTGTACAGCTGAACAAAGCATAGAAAGTGAAAATTATCAGATTCGTCTGTAATCGAGAAGGACTTGGAACCAATATAACCGGAGAGTATTGCATATTTTACTAATATTAAACGATTAATTATCTTTTTTTTTGTATGAAAGATCTCTTTCTCTGTATTACTGAACTGGTTTCAAGAAGGCAACTTCAAAAAGTTTAACCTTGAACGATGCTTTTATCATTTAAGTCTACCATAGATACCGACCTGGTGCTCGTCAGTACACAAATAAATGAAGCACACACACGCTAACTTACGCAGTAATTCGTTCATATTACTGTGAACCTTATTTAGTATAAATCTGTCTACCGGCCTATGCATTCGAGAGTCTTAATAATGAAAATGTAGTTTCCGATATGGTTTGACATCCTTTTGGTGAAACAACCGTATAGTCCGACATGCTTTTAGACCGCTTAGTACCCACTAAATGTAACGTTTATAGTAATAAGAAGTAATAAGAAATAATGTCAGATTAAAAATAAAATCCATTATTCCCCTAGAGATTGTGATGTGTGTGTGGTGTAATTAATTGCGGCTCGAAAATGAGAAATCGCAGATCAAATTCAAGTTCGTCCTATTCACTAAGGGGTAAATACTCTTGGGAAAGGTGTGAATCCATCACTTTCCCCAGCTATGGATTAAATAGTAAGACTTGTATCTGTAAAAATCATTGTGGCCCTTTTGAAGATAGCTAATAAACACAATGGCTTTTGTATACCAGCAAAGTGGGAGCAACACTCGGTTAATGAATGTCAAATGTTTCTTTGTAGGGTACGGCGAAGAAATTGATAATGCAATATTCACTCGACAAAAAATTAGGAAGTGTTCTTACGATCCAAAGTCTGTATTCGGCTTAAATAACCCAAAGGAGTTGATAAGCCGTAAAAATATAGCAAACTATCTTTAGTAATTACAGGAACTAATAAAAAATGGCTGCTCTATATGGTTATTTACTAAACTTAGCTTAGTCCTCACTCAGACACACACACACACATATATATATATATATAAAATTGATATTAATAACATCTTCAGAAATTTTGCCAGTCTATCACTATTTTGACTTTAGTGCAATATTATATTATTTTGTCGTTTCTAAATAATGGCCACCTACTCATTTCTTACCTTATGATGGCTAGCCAATCCCTGTTGCTGACGCCTGCCCAGGCACATTTGTGTTGGTTCAACGTCTACAGAGTCCACCTGTGTTTTATATTGTAACTATGCTGACTGGACATTAGTGACATTTTCTGGGAGAGAGCGCATCATTTGACAATCTGAAAAAGGCCAGTACACTGAAACCCTCGGTCACGATGGCTTGTGCCTTCGTGCTAACACAACCATCGATGCACAGTTCTGTCTACCCAATTTCACTTACAAGGCTTGAGTCAACCCGTGGTATGACTTTTCATGCGCTTTCCTCCAGCATAATAACATCGAGAAGTCACCTTTCTGAAAAATCGTCCATAGCGAGATTCAAACACAGAAAGCGAATATTCTATTGACTCGGCAACGCGCCTATGCCTCGGTCTAACTGCGACGTAAATGCTATTTGTTTAATTCGATGTTCGTTCCGATAGAAGATTTTAAAGGTCAACAGAGAAAAGGTGTTCAGTAGGAACAAAAATATTTCGGTTACACGTTAACGACTGATTCCAAGTTTCACCAGACAGAAAGGTCAATGCAAAAGACCAAAAAATCTTGGCAAAGATGTCGTTCTTCAAATAAAATGTTTTATATGGTTGTCAGTTTAAACAGTGTTCGCGAAGGATTCACTAAAGGGCGAATGAAATTATTTTAAGAGTGAATAAAATTGGAGGAATAAATGAAGAAAGAAGGATGAATGAAAATAGATGGTTGAATGACACAAACATTTGGCAGGAAACTCGAGGTTTTTTCTTTTTTAATCAATTCGCCATAAGAAAGGCGATAACGCTACTAAGATGCAAAGGGCTATTAGCAGTGAAAGAGAAGGAAAACACCTTAGAAGGAACCGGAAACCCAATTCTAAACTGGAAATAACCGATAAAAGAATGAGGTGTGGTGTTACCAGGTCGATAGGTGAACCTCTCTTCTCCGATTGAGGAAACAAATACAAAAATAAATAAAATTAAAAATAAATAATAAATAATATTAGAGCGTTTAGTCGGAAACGTTGTATATAAAAAAAAATAGAGATAAAAGATAATGAAACAAGAAGCATGTAGAAAACTAATGGCCCGAATGAAACAAAAGGAATGAATGAAATTGAGATTTGAATGATATCAAAATGTGAATGAAGCTAGAAGAATGAATTTCATTGAAACTATAAAGATAAATAAAACTAGAATGATGAATGAAAACAGATTTAAATGAAAGAAAGGTTTTGAATGAAACTAGTGAAATGAATGAAAGTAATCGATGAATAAAGACGGAGGTTTGAATGAAACAAGAGGAATGAATGAAATTAAAGTTTTGAATAAAACAAAAATTTAAATGAAACTAAAGAAATTAACGAAACAAATGATTCGAATGAAAATAAAAGAATGAGAAATTAATTAAACTAGAGGCTTGAATGAAACACGAATGAAAAACGAAACATGAAATTTAACTATTTACATTATTTACATTGTTTTGACTGTTGTCCTCATCTTTACTGCCATATTCACAACCTTTCGACCATTGTACGCCCCGACTTACTTCAGGATCTGTTTATATTTCTGAGATTAGGTATTGTAACTATTTACACTATTTACATTGTTCGGAGTGTTGACCTCATCTTTACTGCCATATTCACGACGTTTCGACCGTTGTACGCCTCGGCTTTTTTCGGGATCTGTTTATATTTCTGAGATGAGGTATTGTAAGTATTTATGCTATTAATGCTAAATAGAAAAAAAAAGCTCAGATGATAGAAGAGTTAAATTTAATTGATTGATCAAGACAAACCTACAAGTTTATTTTTTATTCTGATCATGTGTTTTCTTACACCTCCCCCCACCGCATTTAGCTTTCGTAAAAAGGGTAACATTTGGCTTTTGAACTTTTTTTAAAACTATTTAATCACCGGTCACTTACCGTTCGCCTGAAGAGGTACAGCATTGTACCGAAACACAAAAGCTATTGTGTAGCGATTTCAAACAGTTTTTGTTCTAATATCTAAAACAGAATAATAATAATAATAATAATAATAATAATAATAATAATAATAATATATTGCTCTACTTTGTAATGAGCACTTTTTATAAAAAGTAAATGCTACGAACAGCAATATTTTACTTCATCTGTCCTTTCTCTCATTTGTATATATATATATATATATATATATATATATATATATATATATATATATATATATTTTTTCCTTATGAAATACTTTTTATCCTTAAATGCACGACACGAAGACATTGTTTCGAAGAATCTAATTCTAAAACTGTTGATTCCTATAAATTTATATATATATAATCCGACTGGTTGTCTAGCCACCTCCCTCGCCAGAAAGGCCTGGTGGAGGAACCGGTTTTGTTGCTGATGATCTTATCATGTGACAGGAAGTACTCAGTTACCTGATACCAGGAACACTCCCTATAGAGGAAGAACATCGGTTCGGGGCCAAATTCTTTAAAAATTATCTTCTGGAATAACTTCCACTTCATACCGCAATAAAAAAAATACATTTTTATTATACCTAAATAAAATAATGATAATATGCTGCTCTACTTTCTATCGAGCACTTTTTAAAAAAAATAAAAAGTGTAAATGCTACGAGCAGCGGAATTTTATTCCGATTGATCCTGGGTTGTTTTGCACTAACGTGTGTGCCCGAGTTCAGAAATCTAGCATCGATTGCTATGCAGAAAAATAAAGACTATTTGTGGCTTTATATAAAAGAATTCTGAAACGGATAATTCTTTGTAATGCTAAGGAAAATACATTAATACCTGTTGCCACTTTGCGTATTTAAAAGGAACGTAACAAAATTTGGCAAATGTTCTTGAACAAAAAATCTAAAAAATATCTAAGAATACATGAAAAAAAACGATGTTGGTTCACGTATAAAGACGTAAAAGTTCTTACTGGGTCAGCAGTCAAGACATACGAACTTCCCATATTTACTCAATCAATGGAACAGCAGAATTAAAGGTTTAAATTAGGTTAAGAAAAAATAGCTAAATAGAAATTAATCTACAGATTGGTATCAAAATTAACATCAAACTTAACATGGTGAATCTAGAAAATATACTGCTGCCGCCTTCAAATTAAGCTTGGATCAAAGAAAGCAACACACTAAATCCTCTTGACCTTACGTTTTCCACTGGCATGAAGTGGAACGACTATATTGAGTCAATTACCAAATCTGCTGAATGGAAAGTTGGTGCACTGTGTCGGATCAGAAAATGTTTCCTGGCAGAATCCATCTTTCATATTTATAAATCTACCATTCGTCCGTGTATTGAATACTATTGACATATCTGCAGCATTTTCTTCCACTGAATTTGACATGATCAAAAGTTAACAGGCGCCGTGATAATTAGATGAGATCCATGGCATCCAGGTCTTATTGCCGATGGAAGATTAAGATGAGCGATGTCTTAATGTTTTGTTTTGTTGTTGTTTTTTTTTTTTTTTGTATCCCTGAATTTAAGAGAAACAAAAATAACGATGACACATCATTTAATCTTGAGAAGCCATGAGCACTCAAATTTATATTTAAAGACAAATACGACTTCAAGAAGATCAACAATTTATGAGACATTAAACATTGTATCAGACAATGTAACATGGAGCTTTTTAAAAGTATGATTTATCACTCGGTTGTCTTCTAGTTATATTTCGTCCTGGGTATGATGATAAACTACATCCGACAGCAAGGCCTCCAATCGATAGATTGGAGGTTTCACTGAGCGTGGAAGCACCTCTTAACTCCTGTTCTTCCCAGGCCCGCCCTGAACCGGGGTGGTAGCACAGAATCTCAGCTATGGGTAAATAGTTAACCCCTAAACAAAAATCAACATCTCATCTTTTTTTATGATTTTCTTAGGACTGGTTACTTTGTGGAAGAGACTCCCGAGTGGATGCATCCTTGATCACTAAAATATAAACCTTTCCAAGTATAGAGTCTACTATCTAACATATCCCCATAATTTTTACTTCTTCCCTCCTCCTTTTACGTTCATATAAAAACCTCACTCTACCTTGAGCGCTTCTTAGGCCTTGTATATGGTGAATATTTAGCAAAACAAATCACCAAAAATACATAAAAACACAATACAGAGAAAATTTGGATATGTATTCCCGACTGGCGGGGGTTGCTTGTATGCTCATGTGTAAAGGTGAGGAGTTGGTCTAACAGTTAATAACACAGAAAATAGAATCAGCAAATCAAGTCCAAATTTAAACTGTGTTAGTTTGTCTCTCTTATCAAGCCTTCCGAATAACCCTACTCTCTGGTGTCATGTAACCTAGTGCAACCTGTTGCACTAGGTTACGTGACACCAGGAGATAAGAATCGCCAAGTAACTATTGCTTCGAGAAATACTGTCTATGAACCAGTCTGGTACCCCAATGATTAATTAGGCCCCACAATAATTTGGTTTCGGTTTGTGTTATATGTTTGTTTGTTTAAAAAGAAAGGAAAAAACATGAAAAACAAAACTTTGTTTTTTTACGATTCTTTCTTTTGAACAAACAAACAAGAAAGATACACACAAACACGAAAAGAAAGAAACGTAAAAAGAAAAGTAAAAAAAGAAAGAAACGTAAGAAGAAAGTAAGAAAGAGAAAGCAAACAAGAAAGAAAGAAATATAAAAAGAAAGAAAGAAATGTAAAAAGAAAGATAAAGCAAACAAGAAAGAAAGAAATGTAAAAAGAAAGAAAGAAAAGTAGAACGCAAGAAAAGTAAAACGGAAGAAAGAAAGGTAAAAAAAAAAAAAGAAACTTAAAAAGAAAGAAAGAGGATCTAAGAAAGAATGGAAAGAAGAAATTAAGAAAGAAAGAAAAAAGAAGGGATTGTCTATAATTGTGTGTGTGCCTTAGTAGAGCAGCAATTGTCAGTATTTGGCAAAGTATTGAAAGCTCTCTAAAGAAACTTCCAGTAAGAATATCAAGGGAAATGGAAGGTTTATCAGCAAGATTTCTCTAGCATCTTAAAGAGTGGCAGATGTGCAGCCATAAAAATCTCCGGAGACGATGTCATTCACAGCTTTAATATTTCAGTTGGCTTTGTATCGTGGCTACCATTAGCACACAATAAATATTGTGGGCGACGTGGGCTAGAATTGTTGAATAGAATCACTTATACATTCAAATATATAGAACGATATGACATTTACAGGTACAGAGAATGCAAGTTGTAGTGGGTAGGATCTTTGAAGCTTCTGGGTGACGACAGGTGGTTGACATTTAGAGAAAAACAAGCAGGAACTAACATCCATCCAATATGGCGACTCGGACTTGTCTATCTTCATCTATTTATGGAAATTCACATTCGGTAGACATGAAAAGGAATCGTAATTTTAACGCATTTGTTTAATAAATCCTACTATATATATATATATATATATATATATATATATATATATATATATATATATATATATATATATATATGTGTGTGTGTGTGTGTGTGTGTGTGTAATTTTTATATATATTATTTATATATTATATATGGGCGGTACTTATATGAAAGCGCTCATTATCAGTGATAGAGTTAATATATATAGTTGTATTGATGTGAATTTGTGACCCTGGGCTTCAAGCCCTTGTGATCATCATTTGTCTGAAAGGGTCACGAACTTACATTAATCCAACTAAATATATATATATATATATATATATATATATATATATATATATATATATATATATATATGTGTGTGTGTGTGTGTGTGTGTGTGTGTGTGTGTGTGTGTGTGTGTGTGTGTGTGTGTGAGAAACATGTTTCACTGAAAAATATAGAATATTAGATTTATTTATTTATATAATAATGCTCCCTAGTTCCGTAACCAGTTTCTTGATAAAGAGGCCGTAGTTTTTTCTAACCCAAGTACTTTCGTTTTCGGGGTTAATTGCGAAGACAAACTTATTGCAACTGGGATCGTAGTGAGGGTGATTTTTAAAAACTCAACACTTTATCCGAAATTTGTAAAAATGTAATAACAAATTAAACAGAGAGATTTTATCAACTCATATATTTTAAAAATCGCCATCACACACACACACACACACACACACACACACACACACACACACACACACACACATAATGTAGATTATCTGGATATCACACTTAACCTTAATAGTAATACCTTTAAGCATTACATTAAAGAACATGAACCCCCCAACTACATTAATGTTGATTCTAACCACCCCTATAGCATTGTGAAATAGATTCCCATTACTGTCGGTTTAAGAATTAGTGAACTTTCGTTGCAAGTAAAAAAATAGAAAAAAGAAAAATCATATGGTTCAACTTCCCTTTCAGTAAGTTATCCAACACTAATATCGGACAAGTTTTTGTGAAGTTAATAAATAAACATTTTCAAAAATCTACCCTCTAAGTAAGATCATCAATAGAAAAAAAGAAAATAAGCTATTTCTGCACAAATAACATGTACAAAATTACCGAAATTGTTTTCTTTCTCTCTTTCTTTTTTCCTTTTTCTTTTCTTTTTTCTTTTTCTTCTTCTTCTTCTTTTTTATTATTATATATTGAATGTTTAAATTTTAAGTTCCTATTTTATTCCTTCACATTTCTGAGTTGACAAGGCCAATATAGGTCTTCTTGTTGGTTGAAATACCTATTCGAATAAGGTAAATTTGAATTTCTATTCTATGTAATTTATATGCCCTGTTATTGGTCTTTTTTGTGGATGAGTTTTAATATTTTATATTATTAGGATTCACTTGGATTGTATACCAATGGATTATTACCTGTAAATATATATATATATATATATATATATATATGTGTGGGGGGGGTGACAAAGAGAGAGCGTGAGTGCGTGTTAGTGTGTGTACGCTTATATAAGTATTTATAGGTGTGGGCATATTTATATATATACATATGTATGAAGAAAAATATACGGAAAAAACAAACAAAAACCTAATAATATTTCAAAATACTCAAATTTTACGAATACGTTTTCACAACATCGCCCACGTGACGACGACGTGATCATATTTAAACGGAACGCTGATCTTATAAAAGATTTCAGTTATCTGTTTGGATTGGTCTTGCTTTTATGTCCATCGTCTTTTTCATGTTGAATTGAATATGGTCTATGTTAATTATGTTTTATGAATATGTCCTGAAGATGGTCTATTAGACCGAAACGTCCGACGTTGACATTATATTAACATTAAAACAGCATAATTGCATATTAGGATTTTTGTTTGTTTTTTCCGTATATTTTTCTTCATACTGTCGGATTTATATCCATATATTTGCTTACATACATATATATATATATATATATGTGTGTGTGTGTGTGGATATGTCATGTTATTTGTGCATATATTTGCATCATATTTAAAAAACAATTATATTATATATATATATATATATATATATATATATATATATATATATATATATATATATATATGTATGTATGTATTTAAACATAATTGTATTTTGTATTTGGAGAGATGTAAGTGAGTGTAATGTGCTTATATGTAAATATATTATTATTATTTTTGCATTATTTATTTATTTATTTGTTTATTAATATTTTATCCTTCCCAGTAAATAAAATGTACTGCTCTACTATCACTACTGAACGTTAAAAATATCAATATTTGAAGTATGCAACAGTTAATTTTCAATCAACACCTAACGATTGCGCTTTGCATAAAACTCGAGAGTTGTGTCACCGGTTAGGAAAAATGTATATTTACTATTAATATATAATATTATGTCCGCTAAAAATAATATTTAAGTAATAAAAATCTAACGGATTAATAAATAACAAATATATCCTTTTCTTACAAATTGCTTTGTTTACGTTAGGAAAGGAAACTGAGCAGATATGTCTATTTCAAGAGTCAGAGAAAAATCTTTGCTTGGTCATCGACGCACTCTGTAGCCGAGATGTTAAAGCACGTCAGATCTAATGATGATTACTCCTCGGGAAACGCAGGTTCAAATCCGGCGTATTTTTCTCTAATAGGATTTTTCAAATAATCAGGCCGGTAGATGAAAATAAGAAATATACTATTTAATAAATTCATGGAGCTTCTAGTCAAATACGATCACCCACTAAAAATGACCTCCATATATATAATCATTAGAGAGAATAAGTATTTTTACTTACTTTATATTAGTACGTGCATTCTAATTTCCATCAGTTTTCGTTCTGACTTCACTTGGTGTAATTAAGAGCGAGCATGGTAGACTAAATCGATTTTTTTTTCTTGTTGTTGTTCTTTTGGAATTACTTCACGTCTTCGAATTCCCTCTTTGCTTGAAAACCCATCGTTGATACACCTAATTCTCGTCTACGTTTGGTCCACGATCTCTTGCGTTCTATATTGTTGTAAGCTATCTGTTTTTCATCGCCTGTCACAATTTGTTTACAAAAACAATTGTAAATCTGGAATAATCGTTATTTTGTTTGTTTATTTTTTCTCATTTACATTATATGGAAGTAATGCATCAATGCGCTGTATATATTAAAACTTTAAGACAAATATTTTCAGCGAAATATTTCGCTTATTTTGATTATCTTTCAGCTATAGAGAATTGTCGATCTCAGTTGCTCCATCCAACTATGAAGTATCGTTCAATTTTAACAACTGACGCATTTCCTCATACACAGCACTCTCTTCATAAACTGTGGAAATCCTTTTTTAGCATTTGAGTTGCATTTTTACCTTTCTTAATGTTATGGTGCCCTCCCCTTTTTGATACAAGTGGACTCGACCAGAGTGTTATTTAGACTGCTGCCGTTAAATACCCAGAGTCAGTCAGAGTAGTGAGAGCAGAGACAGAGATTGTGATTGAGTTGGAGGTAGAGTAATAGTGCGAGGTAACCGCTTGTAGAAGTCACAGTTACAAGCACGTAGACTCTAAGGAAGTCCTACTTCGAGACTGTATATATATATATATATATATATATATATATATATATATATATATATTATTATTATTATTATTATTATTATTGCTACTAACGGCGTTCCTGGATTTACTAACAGTATTACCCACTGTATTATTGTGTAAATACATTTAATTTCTTATCTTTAATTCTTGCTTTTGTCATTCATTGGAGACCGAATTTCATCTCGGAATCCACAACACTTAAAACAATTAACATGCCGTAAAATTTTCTTATTATACTAATGAAACAAAAAAAATGAAATATGAAACCAATACAATAATTTTTTGCGACGATATAACATATACATAACATAACAATCACCAAAAATAGGATAAAAAAAACAATCAATTTTACTGAAGTTCGTTAAAAGTAAATATCTCTAAATCTATCTAAAGTCAATCCCAGGACAGTCCTTTTGCAACTACAACACAAATGATAGCTGCCTAAACACCATTTACATTTTTTATTTTTGTTTGTTTTTCTATACATTCTTATTGATTTCATTATAATAAAAAATAAGATGAGACAGAAGTCATTTTCGTTTGGCAACCAACTACGATGACAAATTTATCCTCCTTACTGTTAATCATACGTACCAATTTAGAATCAATTGCACTAGCATTGGCTAACGTTCAACGCAAAGAGCAGATTGAAACGGATGCATATCCACAACCGACCCCAAAAGACTTAACGCCATGGAAGAAAAGTAATGTGTATAGTGTATATTAGATGAGTCTGAAAAGTAACGGGCCTGGGCGTGCGGTGTGAGCCCTGGGCTAAAGAGGGAAATGCAGATTGTCTTATCATCTGACATGGTATCTTAGATGTATATTGTTACAGTTTTTTGTGTATATTATATAACTAGTGAGCCAATCAAAATGACTTAACTCTCTTTATAGTCCACCAATAGAAGGTTAACCAATCAGAAGCCGCAGAACATTGTATCCGTCGTGTATAAAGGCGGCCATTTTTGTTTACCCTACCCGAATGACCAGTGCCAACTTGTCAGGCGAAGATGACAGAAGGAAGTACTACGCTCTGCTACTTTGCTGCGATATCCACTGCTAACCTGAACTGCGCTTTCCCACTGCTAACCTCTGGATTCTATACTTGAAGACGACCGTCAAAATGTCTAACATTGGTTATGAGCCCAGATCACGATTATATTTTGACGGGAATGAATCGAGATATGAATTATGGGAGACGAAGTTTTTACGCTACCTCAGAATACAAAAACTCCATGACATCATCCTTTGCAAAGTCGACCAGGAGGGGGATGATGATTTTATGGAAAGAAATGCGACCATGTTCGCTGAATTAATACAATTCCTGGATGACCGGAGTTTGTCGTTAATAATGAGAGAGGCCAAGGACAATGGAAGGCGAGCTCTACAAATTTTGCGTGAACACTACTTGTCAAAAGGTAAGCCTAAAATTATTGCTTTATATACTGAACTAACCGCATTAAAGAGACGAGAAAATGAATTTATGACCGATTACATCATCCGAGCGGAGAATGTTACAAATGCCTTAAAAATTGCAGGTGAGACTTTCTCGGATGGGCTGCTAATAGCCATGGTCTTAAAGGGTTTACCACCGTCATTCAAGCCATTCACGACAGTTATAACTCAAAAAGATAAACAACTAACTTTCACTGCGTTTAAAATGGCGTTACGTAGCTATGAAGAAACTGTAACATGTATAACTGTAATTTTAGCTTTCTTCATTTTTACACATGCTTTTATGGCAGGACAAATCGTGACTCCTTCACTACGACTATGCACCTGCTGACAACGCCCTCAGCATCCGGCAGCTCCTGGCCGTGAAGAACATCGCCGTACTGAAACAACCTCCCTATTAACCTGATATTGCTCCATGTGATTGTTTTCTTTTCTACAAGTTCAGGGGGATCATCAAGGGACCCGTTTTGAAGCGGCCATCAAGAGAGTAGTCATGACAAGGCTGAGGGACATCCAAGAAGAATCCTTCCAGAAGTGCATAGAAGCGTGGCAGAGAAAGATAAAAATTGTATTAGATTCGAATGGGGAGTTACCTTGAAGAAGAAACTGTGTAGTTTCTAGTTTGGAATTGAAATAGTTTCTGACACCAGTCCTGTTAGTTTTCAGACAGACCTCGTAACTCATCGGGGCATTATTCATATAGAGTTCTTAAAACACAATGATAAGGCACATTTATACATCCAAAAACTCGATTGGTTTGTTCTATCTTACTTGCTATTTTTGCCTGACCTTGCACCAACCGATTATTACCGTTTTGCAATCGCTGCAAAATACTTTTAAGTCGGGGACTTTCTCTAATGAAAAGCACATTCAAATGTTCGTCGATAACAATTTTATGTCAAAAACTGAAGAATTTTACTTTAAAGTACCAAAGAGCTGCCTGGTAAGTGGCATCGTATCATTGGAAAGAAATTTTGAATATATAATTGAATAAAATGGATTTTTCTTTTAAGAATGAACGTTATAAACAAAAAGAGAAATTATTTATAACTCAGCCGTATTGTCTTGTCATCTTTCCAGATTTACATTTTCAATTTGTACCGGATATGTAACAAATATTTAAACAAATAACATATGAAGACAATGCAAATTGTCTTTATTTTGTGTTTGCGAAGTTGAATTGTTCATTAACTGAGCTAATCACGTGTTGTCTGGAATGGTGTCTGTGTCATTTGCACCTTCCCCGTCTCTGCCAGTGGCAGGAGTTTAATTTCAATTAATGTCCAGAAAAATAAAACCAGATAAACAATCGCTCCCTTATGGGAAGACTGACGCAAGACAATCTTTCTATATTTTACTTACTCTCGTTTCGTCTTTTATTGGCCCGTTTTGTTCATATCTGACGATACACTAACTGGGCCTGTCATATCTACCGAAATATCAACTGAATATCTCGATGAAATCCACGTATTAGCAATAAATTCTAGGTTAATCCAATCTGTGTTTAAATTGCAATATTTCTCTGGAAAATCAATAATTGCAAGTTTATCTTGCTTGGATTAGAAACGATTGACAGAAGATATCGTAAGGGAGTGGAAACTAGTGTCTTAAGACTTCTTCCGGATTACTGAATGATATAGATGCAAAACAGATTTTAGAGATCATTTGACAAGGAAATACACGCACTGAAATCTTTCTGACATGTCTCTATATATTCACATAAATTAAACAACATGGATTATTATAAAAGGGAAATGGCTGCTGATCATACGGCGCTTCATCTGCTCTAAAAAAAAAGAGAAAAAATCATTATATTGAAAGGAGATTATATTAGCGAATTATATTTTAACTTCCTTCATAAAAAGTACAAAATTCTGTGTCCCTTACCAAAAAATGAAAAACCCTAAGGAAGACATTGCTTAAGGCAGATACACCACCACCCAGCTACAAATTAAAATTAATACAAATAAAATATGACGGATAACGGTTTTCTTCTTAAACCAAGAACTTAACAGAAATACCACGTTTAAGGAAAATACGATTTTAACACAAAGAACTTAATCGCAACACAAAGAACTAGGCAATTTCGAAAGAGATTTTATTTAGTAAAAAATTGTCGTAGCATCGGACGATAATGTGTATGTTCCCATTCACATAAATACAGTAGTAAATACTGTATGTTGGTCTGCAGTTGGAGATTCGTGTCCAGCTGTCCAGGCAGAGAGGATCCCAAGACGGGGCTATGTCGAAAGGCAGAGTCTCGCCTCGGGAAACAGCTACCCGATCCCGTTTTATACGTTGTCTACGGGGAATTTTCGACTGAGCCTACGGGCTCGGATACCCCACATTAAATTCGTCCTTGTGCCACATTTGAAATCGTAGGGCAGTTGGTAGATATCCTGCAGTTGGAGATTCAATGTTGTAATTCCCTTGACTCGCTTCTAGCAGTTGACTACTTCTTCTGCGCGCCGCTGGCGAATCTTATATGTGTTGTTCTTGTCCTAAGCATTATCGTTCATTACCAAGCTTCTTTTGATTATTCTATTCAGTAACCTTCCCTAGGTTACAACAGAAATAAAAACAATTCATAAAGAATGAGATGATTTTCACACAAAAAAACTAACCGGAAATATAAATAAAAAAAACAATTCACGAACGAAAACTAGAAATTTATATGAACTAAACTCCCCAAAAATACAACGAACTACTCAAGAACAACATAACTAAAACACATAGAAAAAAGCACGAAAATGTACAAAATACGATATTAATATGGATGCTAAAAACATCATCCAAACATTTGGACCTAGACGACCGAATATATAGCATCGGTAAATCAAAAGCATTCATTGTCCTAAACAACACTTTAAAGAAAGCTTTTAAATAAATCCAACATGAAGACTCATAAACCCAACGACATTAGAGGTGAGTATGTATGTATGTATAGCTGGCCACTCGTATTTGAGAATACCCGTCTACTAGGGCGGCTAACGAATCCCTATTGCAGACGCTCACTCAGGCGCATTTTTGTTTATTCAACACCCACAGAACCCACCTGTGGTTTATACTGCAACTACGCTGAGCAGACCTTAGTTACAGTTTCTGGAAAAGAGCGTGTTATCTAGCGTGATCGACAATTTGAACAAGGCCAGCATGCTTTGCCACAATGGCTTGTGACTTCGTGCTAGCACAGATATCGACGGCTACAGGGTTCCGTCTACCCAATTTCACTCACAAGGCTTGGGTCAACACGTGGTATGGTTTTCAGTCACATTCCAAAGCTGGGATCGACCCCTCCAGTCCGATAACATCAGGAAGTGTCTTTCCTAACAAATCGACAATGGTCAGATTCGAACCCAGGTCTCGTGGTCAGAAGGCGAATGTTCTAACCACTCAGCCACGTGACTAATTAGGATTAAACCAGTTGGAAAACACAAAAACACGTATAGACTGGTTCTGCAAATTAAAAAGCAAACATAATTGCGATTCATACAACTAGATATAAACGATTCCTACCTTCTATAACTGAACCCATGTTGGCTCGAGAACAAATAAAATTGAGCACAAATGAAGTAAAAATCATTAAACACTCCCGAAAAAAATCATTTTTATTTGTTAAGGTCCAGGTTAGGAGCAAGGAAGAACAACACGAACACAAGAGTAGAAATAACGAAGGTATATTACACGAAGTAATAATACAAGATGTAGAAGGTGTTAGTATGACTGTCAGTCTGGTTTGGAGTGAAATACTATCGGCTCAACTCGATTCGACCCTCTCTCTTGAGAGGCGTAGTATACATAGTTCATTATGTAGTTATAGGTAAGGACCCATGACATTATTCAATAACGAAGACGTGTGGATAAAGAAACAGGGGACATTTGGCTGAAAAATGATCATGAAATTTTAAAAATATGGGATTCGACATAGAGATAAAAAAAAGAAAGAAGTAGATTTCCTAGATTCAGATTCAAGCAAAGAAAACGCCCATATCAACCATATTGAAAGCCTAACGACAAACCACTTTACATAAACACATCTTCCAAACACCCGGTAGCAATAATCAAACATCACACAATCAATTGACCGATTCTTCCATTGAAACCATCTTCAACGAAGCCAAAAAAAGATTATGAAACAATCCTAAAAGATAATGGATTTTTGGCAACATTCACATATATAACACACAACACAAAAAGGCTAACGAGAAATGTCATATGGGTTAACCCACCGGACAATAAAAATGTAAAAACAAACTTAGGAAAAATATTCATGACAATCATACACAAAAAAAAACTCCCCTCCATCTAGCAACCTTCACAAATATTCTATAAAAACACAGTAAAAGTCAGCTGCACATTATATATATATATATATATATATATATATATACTTACGCACACTGTAGAATTAGAAAGAGATCGAGTTCATATATATATATATATATATATATATATATATATATATATATATATATAGTTATCCACTTACAAGCTTGTTCTGCGGTATCACAGCTCATCAGTGTGGTTACACATCCGATTGCTTCAAGCCAGGATCGAAATACGACCGATTTGGCATTATTCAGATATTCTACCTCTAAGCTATCGACGCACGGCAGAGAAAGGGAATCTTTTAACGTATTATTTACGTGATACATTCAAACGCCAGTTGCCAAGAGAGCTAAATTCATAACTGTATGCGGAGGCGTTAACAGCCGGAGCAGCCACTTTTTAAAAATTTGCTGTTACACCCGGTATATATATATATATATATATATATATATATATATATATATATATATATATATATTTTCTTACTGGAATTCTCCGAGGTTTTTATAACACTACTGGACTCTTCTTTGAATAAAAGAATGTATAATTAATCTCCAAGCTTAAAAAGAAGAATATTGATTAAATTGACCATAAACGAAAATGATATCTTCATCATAAATTAAGAATAGCTAATGATTGGAAGCTCATGAAGGATTGAAATAATGTCCGAATATATATATATATATATATATATATATATATATATATATATATATATATAGTTTAAGAAAAACTAGGTAATCCGTATAGGTAAACCAAAGGAGGATAAAATCCAGAGAGTAAATAATTTAAATAACAACAGACCACTTTAAAGTTCCATGTAATAAATTATTTCCCCACACCCTTATTAAAGGACTCTGGATCATCAGACTTTACTTGCAAACAAAAAATGAAAAGAAAATTTACACATTTTTGACGGGCCGTATTAAACATATGTAAATTAACGAAGTGAGGAAGTGATGGGGGGAGAGAGAAGACCTGAGTGAGTTAGCAGATATTGACACATTTAAACGGTTAGCTTAACGGAAGTTATATATTATTATCGAAGGGGTAGAGAAGAAAAAAACCATAGAGAGAAAAAGAGAGAAGGAAGTTATGAACTTTAAAGTGGTCTGTTGTTATTTAAAATATATATATATACATATATATATATATATATATATATATATATATATATATATATATATATATATATATATATATATATATATATATATATTCTAGGATAATTTTCAACTTATTCGAGATGATCTTCGCCCTCTCTAATCATCTAACTTTCTGTCTTGGAGTAAAAAGTTGCTTCCCACGTTTCACGTACGATTTCATTTTCAAGTCTTTTTTCACTGCTCTTTGGACTGTCATAGCTGAAACTCCTCACTCACGTGCCAAACGTCTTATGAATTGGATCTTTTCTAATTGATCTCTTTAGCTCTAAGTTGAAATGATGATCCCTTTTCCAGTTGTGACCTCCTGATCCAGTTTTACTCTTTACTGTTCTCGCTCATTTAAATTTATTCACGTTCACGTGATGGGTTTTGAATGGACTTTTAAGATGGAAGCCAGAGTATGAAGTTTGGTACCCCTAGTGAAAGCCATAATGATCCTTTTCCTCTCACCATTGCTCAGTTGAGAAGACAGTGGATCTGACACAAAACTATTTTAACCTGTTCTCTTTTTAGCTGAATAACTCAAAGGGTTTTTCAGTGATTCTGAAGTGGTATGAAGATGGCTAAACGTCTTATCTGAAAACCTGAAAAAAGAAACTCAATTATTTGGTGTTTTTGTAGATATTAAATATTCTTAATTCATTTTTACTATTCATTTTTAATTAGCACATTTTTTTAAATCAATTCATTTTTTACCAGTTTATTTTTTATATATAAAATGATAGATCCATTATCTTACCCGTAGGTTATAAGTATTGACATATTACAAGGTTCATATTTTAATTTGTGCTTGACGATTGTTCCGCGCATGAAAGTCAGAGTTACATGGAACGATAAGAAACAAATGTATAATTTTTCGTGGTATAAACCTCAAATCTATTATTTTACATCGAGTGCTACTGACCGAATTTGATGCCATATATGCCACTCTTTTTTTTTACTAAAAATATCTTTTAAAATTCCCCTGAGTTTTATATGCTTAATGTAGGTTTAAAATTCGCGATAGTCGGCCGAAATTAGCTACCTGGCAAATCCTATTAGCTTAGACTTAATCAAGAAGGAGCAATGGAATACGTGGATGGCAATGCCTGATCACGATCTTACACTTAGAGGAAGAGTAAAAAGACCCAACATTGCACAAGTCTGCGAATGTGTGAAGCAAGCTTCGGATAATATTAGACCAGAAATTGTTAAGAAATTTTAAAAAAATGTGTCATTAGCAATGCTTCCACTGGAACGGAAGATGACGGATTATTTAACGACGATGATAATAGTATTGAAAATGAGTATCAGAGTTTTGATAACGAAGACGACGAATTTTATCGATTTGAAGATGAATAAAAGTTTAATTGTAACTGCACTGTTTTGCTCAATTGTAATAATTGCTTGATGTTTACTTTGTTTTCTTACCTTAAGTTTTTATAGACTCGTGTTCTTTTTTTCCTATCATTTTTAGTTTAAATGTAATCATGGTTTGGCTAACCAAAATAATACCTCATAAATATAGCCTACATTGTACCATTTACTAATAATTTCACTAATTTTACTAATTGCTAATTTTTTCTTGATTTTCCCTGCTGAAAATGGGTGTGTCTTATACACCCGTGCATCTTATATGCCGTAAAATACGGTAATTATTACCATGAGCACTCATTGTACGCTATAACAAATTTAGATAGATAGATAGATAGATAGATAGATAGATAGATAGATAGATATGAAAAGACTACGATAGATAGATAGATAGATAGATAGATAGATAGATAGATAGATAGATAGATATGTTACACCTTTTAACTTTATATTTCTTACAGTGAGGTTCACTTTGTACAAAGCCCAGGTCCACTCGAGGTAAAGAATTACCCAAGACTTGAAAAGGTTAAGAGTGTAGCGATGGCGGAAACATCCTTTTGGGAGTTGGTTCCACAGAACAGTGGTTTGCAGGAAGTAGCTACTCAAGTGGAATTTACTTCTCAGCAAAGGGATATGGAGGGAATGAGGGTGGTTTGCTACACTGTCAATGGCATGGTGGGTCCTAACCGTGAAGGTTAGAACTAGCTTCGCTTATTTTTGAAAATAATAATATTAGTTTTAAAAAAATAAAACGTTATGTTATGAATCAATAATGTTGCTCGATACAAAGTCATTTCAGTATGGCACTGGTTAATAGAGTATTTGTGTGTGCGCGCATGTGTGTGTTTGTGTATGTGTAGTCTTAGGAAGCTGGTCACTTGATAAAAACCGCCTGAGGAGACCGTAATATTGAAACCAAGGTAGAAGATTCAACTGACCTCCATATTGTTAAAACATATTTAGAATAGAGTTACAGTTATAAGAGCCATATAGTGTATGCCAAATTTCACCTAAATATATGGTGATATACCATACATAAGGCTATAGATTTAAACTTAGAGAAAACGGCTATTACGGAAAACAGTAAAAATGAAGTTTGGTAGAATTTTCATTCTCACTTACAGACACGGACGAAGACGTTAGCATACAAGTGAACCCTGACATGTTTTTGGCTTGAAAAAGAAGCCCTAAAAAACTTTGGCTCTATTTGATCAGATTTTAGGAAGGAATTCAGAGAACACTTATGCGTGCTCTCCGTATATACAGATATAGACAAAAGTATCCAGCTTCCTAAGACTACACATACACAAACACACACATGCGCACACACACAAATACTCTATTAACCAGTGCCATACTGAAATGACTTTGTATCGAGCAACATTATTGATTCATAACATAAAAGCTATTAAAGAGAGTTTTCAGAGGCTGTTCGCCTCAAGAGATGAAAAACTGATTATTATTTAACTGGCTTTCAGGAAACATTGATGGAGAAAGATAAACACGATTCAATTCTGCTTATTGAAAAAGGTTTTACGAAAGCAAAACGACATTTCTTTTGAGTGTTAATAAAAGATTCTAATGGCATTCCGCTCAGAGATTGTTGTTTGATGTGATCCAATGGCATGTTGATAGGAAACATTAGGCAGCGTCTTCTTTAAGTGGTAGGGCGAAACAATACTCTCTCTCACTGACACCTTCTCTCTCACTCTCCCCCCCTCTCTCTCTCTTACTCTCTCACCCCTTATCTTTCACTTCCCTTCATTTCACTCTATCTCACTCTCCCTCTCTACATCGATCTCTGCCTAGCTCTCTCTCTCTCTCTCTTCCTGACTCTGCCTCTCTCTCTTCCCCTCGCTCTCTCTCTCCTCTTCTCTCTCACTCCCTTTGTCCCTCTCTACATCGATCTCTCCCTCACTCTCTCTATCTTCCTCCCCGCTCTCTCTCACCCCTTCTCTCTCACTCCTCTCTCTCTCTCCTTATCCACATCGATCCCACCCCCACTCCCTCTTTCTTCCTTCTCTTTTCTCACTCTCCCCTCTATCTAACTCTCCCCTTTCTCTCCCTTATACTCTCTCTCTCTCTCTCTCTCTTCCTCACCATCTCTCCTTGATTTTCTCGCTTTTCTTAACATTTTGTTTATCAGAAACAATTTCGTTTCTCTACTAATGCTACTGGAAATTTAACGTAAGAATTTCTATTAATAGTCATACTATTTTGAATATTTTCAATGAAGCGTCATCTATTGTTATCCATCTTGGAATAGTATTTCTTTCATCTTATTTCTCATTGCAGCCAAACTAACACCAAATGTGCTGGTTCTTCGTTCCTTTGCACCCCTTCAGGGAGATTAAGCGTGGTGGTGAGGGCCTTACTTTCTGAAAAATACAAGGTGTTCGTTCATCCTTTCTTTTGCTCTTAGGAGGAACCTCCACCTTCCCAATATAGTGAAAGCAAAACATGGGAAGCTAGGAGTCACCAGTTGTACGTTCTCACTTTAGTTCTTGAAAAGATCATAGCTCCCCTACATAACCGCTTATGAGGCAGCGATGTCTCCACTAGTTGGGATGTCTGAAGAAAGGACAGTCTCTATACAGACTTTCAAACTAAAGTAGAAGACCTTGGCCCGCAGAAATTCGATTTAATGACGTTTCTAAGGAAGATCTCATATCATTTAATACAAATCCTGTTGACTGGGAAACCACAGTTCAACACCGCCTTCAATGGTGGCAGTCAATCTGTAGTTGGCTCTTGACATATGAAATGGTTTTGGCTCATCACAGAGAGGCCGAGCGAACAAAGAGGAAATAGAAACAGTGGAAGGCCAACACTACTTCATCAACAGTATTGGGACAGGCCGGGATATGCAACATCTATAACTGTGTCTGCCTCTCATATTTTGAACTTACAGCCACATGAGACGACGTATGTGAATTTGATTCTCGAGCACAGAAAACCAATGGTCTTCCAAAACTGCGAAGTCTCGAGATTCTTGATAAAATTCAAAGACATCTGTAATGTAATCGATCCTGACCAGGAATCTCGACTTCAGTCACTTTCTCACCGACGTGACATGTCTTCCTTCTCTCTGTTCTACAAATATTTTTTTCTCCTTAGTGCCTCGACTGCATGAATTTCTCAATCTCTTTCAGACCCCAGTAACCTCCTGCAACCGAGTTGTATTACCGGCCTGTGTAGCGCTGAGGCTCAGCTTAGATACCAAGTTCGTTCCCAGAGTGCAGCTTCTTCTAAATGGCTTAGTAATGACAAAAACCAGGTTTGCAGATATATCGTATATTAAACAGTAAATACACCAGAAGAGTATTACACGACTAGTGAGAGTGTATCGAATGAACTAGCGCTCAATCTATTCACTGTTCATCGAACCTTCTCTCCTACTAAACTTATAGTAGGCGAAAGAGTCTAACATATACTCTTTAGAGGGAGGACACTACAACACTATGTGTAGTGTTCTTACTACTGTTTTAGTCTTACTGTTGTAGTGGTCTTACTATTGTTGTAGTTTTACTATGTATAGTGGTCTTATTATTGTAGTAGTCTTTACATGTGTAGTGGTCTCACTTTTGTAGTGGTTTTAATATTGTAGTGGTCTTACATTGTGTATTGGTTTTACTATTGTTGGTGCAACCCAGTGAAGTAACTCAGATCATACTCTCATGTTCCTCTACTCGTAACAGACCATAGAGAACCATTGGCAATGCTTTTCTTGAACTTAATTTAGTCTTAAATCACAGTTCCAGCGCTTTAAGGAATGCACTGACAATAATAGCTACGTAAACAAATGGCGAAATTAAAATGACGCCTTTAATTGGAATCTCATCTGTCCAACCAAAGTATGTTTGCATTTATATAGTGTTAGGCGTTTAAAGTGTAAATTCCGAAAGAAAATAAGACAAACCAGTGTCAAAAGACCGTTAATAGAATTTAAAAATTCATACAAGCTTATGTTTATTTTAAGATTACATTATTCCTTATATAAGTTATTTAAGAATTTATTTAAAAATGTTCATTAAGCCATGTAATAGATATCATTTTAGAAAGCATAAATGTTGCCTTGTTCTTCGGAAAGTAATTACGCTTTACCAGAAAGAACATAAAAACAAATGTAAATTAAAAGTAAATTAAATTAGATATTTTTATTACCTTCATGTTCAATGAGTGCAGACGAACATAAAGGCAAATTTTCGGATCCAAGTTTAAAGAAATCTGATGAGGTTGAAAGACTTTTTTCAACTTCTCCTTTGTTTCAGAATGCTTTTCTACCCATTTAATGTTCTGAAAATCGAAACAGATGAAAATTTCCAATTGATAAATCTGGGGAGATGTAGAATTACTTCCCATCCAAACGATTTTCTTTTGTCTTCTGCTTATTCTGCAGAATGTGGCATTGCATAGTCATGCTGGAGAATACCACCTTTTCTGTTTACCAAAACCGGATATGTTCGATGTAATGCATTCTTTACACAATCAAGTTGCTGGTAATAAAGGGTGCTTGGTCCTACCATGCTCCATTGTTCGTAATGGACGACAGCTTTCATATTCTACTATGCACAAAACAAATAATTCTACGTATTTGGGTGTACTGGTTTGGGTGTTGGCACTGGTTTCTCATTTATGTGATAATATTTGTTTCATGCTGCACAGCCTCTTTTACTCCATCTGAAACAATTCGATTCAAAAAGGAAAGGCTGGTATTTCTGTTTAAAAGACTGACAAAGATAGTAGAACGTTGTATTCGATTCTCAGGCGAAATCTCATAAAGAATACAAATTACATCTTCGCAAGTTTTTCCAATTCAATTGTGAAATGCGATATAAACTATGCAATCAGGATGCACTTTCCTGCCATTCAACCTTGGTTCTGCTTTGGAGTCTTGACTAATAATTCATAAAATTCTGTTAATAAATAAAAAGCTTTTAAATGTGTTCCAAAATGTTTCTAGCACGCTGGTACCTCCGACTCAATAAATTGATTCAGACTCCATCTTTAAAATTACTTCGAGTTCGTCTTTCTCTTTTTATATATATATATATATATATATATATATATATATATATATATATATATATATATATATATAAAGCAGTTTTAGTCTTGGAAATACCACAAATTTAAATGAAGGGCTTAAAGGGAGTATTAGATTTCTGGTGATTGCACATTAGAAACGCGCTCTTTTGAATTTATAAGGCTATTAACTGTTTCCTTATAAAGAAACATTCGGCATACATTGATCGAGCATTTAGACTTGCTGTCTGATGGAATTTGGGGCAAACATAGAATATCGATCCGGCAATAAGACATAACGATAAAAGGGTGTTTTTTTCCTATGATACCGATCTTTTAACTACCTTCAAACTTCGGCAATGTTTATTTTTTAAAAAAAACAAAAAAAAACGGTGATTAGAATTGAAATGCAGCCTAAACACAGGATGAAAGTGAATTCATACATTTTTTGTTATTAAAAATTTACAACGAAAATATTAAACACTATTTATTTATTAAATTGTTATTTACAAGAATAATTTCATATTTTTACCATTCTAAAACTAGCACCATTAGAATTAATGCAATGCAATATTTATCATTTACTAATTTATAAAGAACTAAATGAGAAAACAATTTTTTATTCATAAAATTATAAAAATTTACTAAATTATTAAAATATGTGAAACAACTATAAGAAAATTCTTATCATTTATCATTTTATAAAGTTCATATCAATGGTCAAATAGCCAATGTTTTGCCAAACATTCCAATGAATAATCTAATAAACAAATAGTGTAATTAGACGATCTAATAAAAAAAAACAATGTTTATCATTTTTCTTGTCAGTTCTCAGGAACAAAGAAAATATATGCATTTGCTTTCTTATGTTTGGGCTTTATTACAATTCTAATAATCGCTTTTTAAAACAGTAGACATTGCTGAAGAGTGAAGTTAATTTAAAAAAAAAACGGTGTCATGGGAAAAACATGCCTTTTAATACTCCATCTTATTGCCGGCATGTTTATCCATGTTTGCCAGTTTCTCTACAAGCAATTTTCCAATGAAATAAGTTTCTCAGCTACAGTCAATGTTTATGCTCTTTCCAATATTGATTGGGAGGGGGGTATCGTTCCTTACCTTTTGTTTGATGTGGTATGAAACGTCAGCATCTTGATTATGTCATTATTTATGTGCTACCCATTTTAGTTATTGCTGCTGTTGCAATTCATCAAGTGATGTGCTTATTTGTATGAGTTAAAAATTCAAGTACATCTTGAATCGTGTTCATCAAGTTCGATGAAAATGAATCAAACTTTAGGAATTCAAAACGAAATGACTGGGACAGTAATTATATTTCTATAGCCAAAAGAAACGTGGAGATCGATTGAGCGGCCCGCAGAGAAGAATACTGGGCTCCTGGGAATTAATAACTGGGATATCAGAACTGGCTCTGGGCCAGTGTGAAGTCGTTAGCAAGAATTGGCCGCGATTAAAGCGATTCCCTTGAACCTGTTTGATAAGGTAAATCACAGCCGTTTGTATTCTCTCATAAGATAATCCTCGACACTTCTTGAAAGGGAGTATAGATAACGATTTGAATATTTCGTTGTGTGATTACATATATAAAGACACAGACGCATATACAACCTACACACGCATACAGGGACAAAGATGTACGTACACGCTTCTCTGTTAGCAGAAGTCGTAGGCAATCAGTTATATTAATAACTTGAAACACAGTTCATTTGCTGCCTGAATTCTTTAGTCGGTGTTTTATAACCATTGTATTTTATTTAATTCGGTCAAATTTCCTCGTTTTTGTCCACTGGTTTCATTCGAAGGTCGAATATCCAAGATGCAGTTCAGTGATAGTTATGTTCGGGAAGCTCAAAGTTACAAGCAGAGAATCTGACATGCATGAGTAAGCGCATCCGTTCTGAGAACAAGGTTGACGAAATTGTTACACATTCCATGCCATATAGGGGATTAGCCATTATACGGCGACCCAGAACTCTTTTCATTTTCTTGTTATTTTACCATCCGTTAATACATTGTTCCGTTTCTAAAAGGCATCTTTCCCTGTCCCAACTGTAACAATGTGTGGAATAAAGGGAGATAATTGAAGAAGACAAACCATATCCTAAATAGTTGTTGTGGCCTGTTTAGAGGCCAGAAAGAAAGACACGCAAGACGAAGGTAGGTTGAAACAATAATGTTAATAATAAGTAGATTAGCACTGCGTCTACTACTCCACTCCACTTCACACTCTGCGCTCCCGTCCGACTCTCGCAGTTTGCATTTATGAGAGAAGGAAGAGGCTCCACCACAACAATAATAAGCATCCATAGTAATTGGAAATATATCGTATTTCTGGAATTCGATATATATGACAGGGTCAGCAAAAAAACGGAAAAGAAGCAGGATGTACAGATGCTTTTCATTGGTCCGTGAATTTTGACGAATCAGCAACAAGCAAAAATGCGACGTATCCTGGTAAAGATAAAGGATTTTTTTTCCTCCAAAATTCTTCAGTGAGAATTTTTCGCTTGGTAACAAACACAACAATAGGGGAGTTACTCTCACATACTACACCCTCTCCATCATTGACAAGTAGTCGGCAAAATTTCCCAATTGAAGAACACTAAAAGTAGACGACACAAACCATATGCGTTGGACTATTTGGGATTTTGACGTCCCCCTCTGTGACTCAAATTTTGGAGAGTTCCTTTTACTTAGAATCATATATTTTTTGTCTTTAGGTTGATATTTAATACATTCTTCTTCCTTTCATCAACAAATAGCCCAACCGGCGAGTCAAGTTAAAAAGGCCAAAGGGCAAAACGATTCAAGCAAAATTACAACTAAAAGCACATTCGATTATTCAGTGAATGTTGGTAATTATAACTCAACATCCGGTGACATGTTTCCTCCTCTAAAGGAAGTTAAAACTGAAAACGCAATTTAAGAACTTGCGCATGGTTAAAACGGGTTGTAAGGGATGTCAAAATTCTTTTTCACAGTACCAATAGAAACTATACACATTATTCCTGTTGTGGATTCCGAGATGAATTCGGTCTCCAATGAAGAACAAACGCAATAATTAAATATAAGAAATAAAATGTATTTACACAATCATACAAAGGGTAATACTGTTAGTAAATCCAGGAACACGGTTAGTAGCAAATACAGATAGATATATACAGTCTCGAAGTAGGACTTCCTTAGAGTCTACGTGCTTGTAACTGACTTCTACAAGAGGTTACCTCACACTATCTCCGTTTGTATATTCTCTCTCTCTTTTCCACTGTCCCCTAACTGACTGTAACTCTGGTTATTTAACGGCAGCAGTCCAGGTACACCGGTAGAGTCCACTTATATGAAAAAGGGGTGGACCCCATAACAATTCCAAAACCGACTTAGAATTGTGTACAGTAAGAAGATATAGTGTATAGTAGGGCGAGAGACAAACTAGAGATAACAAAACAAACAAGTAAAAAAATTTCACTGGAAATCAGAGCACGGAAAATCTGACACAGATATTCGAAGTTGCAGTGGAATAGCAAAAGTTGCTTTTCAAATGTTAAAAAAAATTATAAAGAAAAACAGAAAAATGTGAGTAGAAACAAAGAAATGAGCACTGAACTGGTGGGTAATATGAATCCTCTTATGTCATTGAATGCTGGGCAATTTACTCACAGAGGAAGAGAAGACTTGCGCTAAAAGGGATGGAATTTTGCTGAGAATACTATGGATCGACTACGTAAGCATCAGAAAACTTTTAGGAAAAGAAAAGAATGAAAAGAACTCTTGTGCTTGGAATCAAAAAAAGACTACTGAAAATTACGAGACACGACGTGGAAGAAGGCTAGCAGGATTGGACACTCACAGAGGGAAACAGGGATTAAACATATCAAAAGAGATTGTGTAAATGGATGGCAGAACAGGGACTGGGTGTGATATTCAGTCCACGTGTTGAAAGAACACGGCGCATAAAAAAAAAACAAATGTAAAATTTGCTTGCATACTATTATTATTATTATTAAACATTATTATTAAACAAACACAATTAATAAAAATGAATACATGTTCCAAACAAAAGTATACATTGTTTCTGGGATGAAACATCAAAGTTTTCTACGTGTTTTGAGCACGATATTGATATAATTCCGATACATGCTGCTCTAGCAATAAATATGTTTTGAGCGTGTTGTAAAATTTCAGATAGAGTATTGGGACCGATTTTACACGCGCGCTCTGATGTATACAGAGTGGAATGAACAAACCCAAGGCTTGAAATAACTGTTTAACAGCTTTTATTTGTGGTTGAAATGAGAGTGCAAAATAGTGGTATTTTGCGGGAGGGGGGAGGGAGAGTTGGCTTTCCCAATTAACAGAGTTCTTCCCTTGAGTAGATGTTTTGTGGAAAAAGATTTCTCCGCTTGTTCCCACGAAGAACGAGAAATCTAAGTGTCAAGGCCTGTACGTGTTTTATGGAGTAAGAATTGTGTGTAGTTTTCCTTTGGGTAGGTGTCTCAAAGGGAGATTTCTCTACTCGTTCCCACAAGGAACGAGAAATCTCTGTCAATCTGCCAGAATAGGCCACGTGTCTTCTGCAACAATAATTGAGAGTAGTTCTTCGAACTGGCCTTGAAGGTAGCGGCCGCTAAAACGGAAAAGTGGAAAAAGAGCTGGGCTTGAAGGAAGATGCCACTGAAAAAGAAAAGTGGAAAAAGAAGGCGAATAAGGCGCGGTCAACGTTTTTATGAGTTCTGAGACTTTGCGATTGTTCGCTGCGGATTACTACCGTTACTGCTACTGCTGAATCGAGCAAAGTAAGCAAGTCCCCACATTCTACAGCAGCCGACAAACGAGACAGTTTCTATATCACATCTATAAAAGGATATTATGATAAAGCCCCTAAAAGGATGGAACTTGTCGTCTAAGATAAGCTTTCCTTTTGTCTTTATTCATATTTTAAAGAGTTCTCAATTTTTGCTTTCCAGCACTCTTGCCTTGAAATTCAGATAGCATTCTCACTTGATGTTTTTGTTGTATCTCTCTTTTTCACATATTCTCTTCTGAAATTTCCATTCAATGTTTCTAGTATACCCCAAAGAAGTAAACCTTGAAATATATAACGTCACCAAACGAACGCAGTACCAGGCATATTTTATTGAAGACATTCAGAGAAATGAATGATTGAAATGCTAAGGAAACTTTGTCATCAGTCGCAGAAATTTCCTTAATATAAAAGACAAATTATTAAAAAAAATACCAGGCAAAAACTATAAAGTTAGAATTTTAAACAGCTTGAGAGATTTTTTGTGAAAATTTCAGTAAGACACAGAAAAGTCTCTTTTCTCTAAAAATATAGCGAAAAACTCTATATTTCATTTCAACGTTGCCTGTTCTTAACGTTGTAAACGAGAATTAATTACAGTTACTCAATTATATTATGTTGGCATCTGTGGGAAAGAATGGCCTATTTTTCCATACAGCAACTAACTTGACAGCTGGGAAGACATTCGACAGGACACAAAGTATTGATTTTGATTTTTATGTTATTTATTTCTACAATAATAATTACTGGGGCTAACGTGTAGTAATGAGATAGAGATAGTATGGCTTGTAGGGTTTAAAATTTAATGCTGATAGACACATCATCTTTCTCTCTCTCTCTCTCTCTCTCTCTCTCTCTCTCTCTATATATATATATATATATATATATATATATATATATATATGTGTGTGTGTGTGTGTGTGTGTCTTAGTTCCCGAAAAAATAATTCTGTCGAGCACTGTGAGGAGAAAGCGAGAATTTGTAAAAGCAGTGACTATTACAGCTAATAATGCAAGACTCTCACAACGGATTAAGAACTCTAGGTCACTGACGTTTTTATGAAAGAATAAATACGCAAAAATTCGCCTTTCTCTCTGCCGAGCGCCGATAGCGTAGGGGTTGGAATATCCGACTAATGCCAAATCGAGTTTCGATCCCGGCTTGAAGCGATCGGATCTCTATCTATACTGATGAGCAGTGAAACAGTCTGTCTGTGGATGACGATATATATATATATATATATATATATATATATATATATATATATATATATAGGATATTACAATGGAAACATGTCAAAATCGCTACATAATTACAGTCGTGTTTTGATGTGTATCAATGCATCTCATCAGGCGATTGTAAATTACTGGCGAGTGAACGATATATTTAGGTTTTATTGCAAAATATAAAAATTTTTACAAAAAACGCATCGAAACTCGACTGCAATTGTGCAGAAATTTTGACATGTTTTTCGATGTAATATCCGAAAATAAAGAATATTGCTCTACTTTTGTATTGTGTCCTCTTTTAAATTAAATGTTACGAACGTTGGAATTGTACTCTATTCGTTCTCATCTTGCATATATATATATATATATATATATATATATATATATATATATATATATATATATAATTTATAAAACGGAGCGAAACGTTAAAATTAAGTTTTCATCAAAAGAAAATGATTGCTGATGGAAATATTATTTCTATTTCATTATTGTATAATTTTCAGTTTTGTTATGTAATAATTGCCGTAGCAGAAAAAATTATTGGTTTGCATCGAATGTTTTCTCAACTGTCAAATGGTTTGCTAAATGAATAAAAGAAAAACATCTTGGCTTTCTAGATCAATTATAGATAGATAGATAGATAGATAGATAGATAGATAGATAGATAATTAACAGACTGAGATAGATTGATGCTTAGTCCTTTCTTCTTGCTTTCATTGACTACCTTGTATAATAATTCGTTTAGTTAGTCTCTGGAATCGCCGATACATTGCCATCTGCATGGTGTATTTTCTTAAGATTACATCCAGCGGTAAATATACCCAAGGGTGATCGTCTAAGAAAACAGATTTGTAGCACTCTTTTTCCTAACTCGATCTGCTCAAATACATTTGCATAAAAAAGCTTTTTGTCCTCAATACAATTTGCGGCTTATTTGTATCCCAAGTTTTCCTCGAGTTCTAATTTGTCGAATAAACGAACAGCAAAAACGATGAGGCAATTAGTCCGATTGAAAAAAAAACAGATGCCTACTCACCAACAGATTATTGCGCATTATGTTTGATTATAGCGATATGACTCGGCCATTTTTACATTCAAGGAATAATAATCGTAACTCTTTATCGTAAATCTGATTGCTTTATTTTCTCTTATTGTTACACAACGATTTATTGAAAATGTTCTCTTCTTACTATGTGTTGGGAGTCATTTCCTTTTCTATTGCTGAAGCGAAGAAGAGGCAAAAAACGATGTGTCTGAGTTGCAGTATGTAGAATACTTTAAGGTTTTTAATGACTTTATTTTGCACAATACTATCTTACGTCTGGTGAGTGCAGTTCTTCTCAGCCTTTCCTTAACATACCACAAGTTTGTAATATTTCACCATTATTCTATATTCCAAATAACTAGCGTCAAGGATATGTTATAAAACCTACTAGCATTTTCTATAAATTATATACGAGAAAAGCGCAATTACTCATTCTAAAGCATAATACCTGAAATTATTTACATTATTGTTCAGACTGTTGTCCTCATCTTCATTGCCATATTCACGACGTTTCGATCGTTGTACTCTCCGGCCTTCTTCAGCTGTTTGAAATTTCGAACTGAACCCTTTCTTTCATCCACCGGAGTAGATTATTCTAGAGTCATGAACCATGCTTCTCCCGAATGTTTCAGTTATTCCCTCTTTAACTGAACTCTCCACGCTTTTGTTCGTCACTGCACTAGCCAGGTTTAGAATTCACAACTACTTTGGGTCAAGTCACTGGATCTAACCAACGCTTTTATCCACTGAGCCATGTGCCCTTGACGACATCCCTACACCTGAAAATATTTGCTTATGCAGAACTAATTAGAAAATAATAATAATACGCACACAAAAAAGGTTCCTCCTTATTGATATGGCAGTCCCTGCAGACTGCAATGTATCTTTGAAGATCTTCAAAAAGCTATCAAAATACAAGGACCTTGAAATCGAAATCTCAAAAATGTGGCACATGGGAACATCAACAATCCCCGTTGTAGTTGGAGCCCTCGAATTGGTTGGAAAAAGATTCCAGTAGACTAATTGAAGGGGTTCCTGAAAGCCCATGCCTTAAAGAAATACAAAAAATTGTTCTCACGAGTACAGCCCACACTTTACGAAGGGCTTTATCTATGTGATTTTTTTTCCAGTGGAAAATGTCATGATGCCATTTCTAACCTTAGATTCCGAAAAGAAATGAGTACACATCAGAAATCAAAGGAAATAAATTAAAGATGGTAATGATAATAATAATTGCGGCATAAGACCAATCCCTTACTACCAGTGCCATAAAATGAAATATATACAAAAAACCAATCTCTCTTTGTGGTGAACACCGTGAGAATGGGTCTCACCTGATTAGTGGATGCAAAAGTTGCTTCAAAGAGAATATAAGAGGCGCCATGGTAAGGTATGCCTTTATGTACACTGGATATTGTGTCAAAAATATGAATACCAAGTTACAAAAAATTGTGCCTTACAAAATTCTACCTTACAAAACAATTGAAGAAGTTGGAATGCCTACAAAGTTTAGGGACTGTGATTTTCAGACAGACACAATGATACTCAATCGCCGTTCGGATATTATTGTGCAAGATAAAGGCGCCAAGAATTGTCATATTATTGATGTCACTATACCAAATGACACAAATATTGCAGGCAAAGTGATTGAGAAAATTACAATCTAATCTAATTCGAAAGTTGACATTGCAAGATTGTTTAGAATGGATGGAGGGGATGTTAAGGGGATTCCAGTGATGATTAGCGCATTAGGATCAGTCCCATTAAAACTGTGAGACTTCCTTGATCAACTGGAGATACCTTAGCAAATTGGAGTCCTCCAAATATCCGCTCTTTTGAGCACTGCGTATATTTTGAGGAAAGTATTGTCTGTCTGAAGTCCTTGTTATAACACGATAGATAACCTAATGTACCCTGTGTACTCAACAACTTACACTGTATGACAAAACATAATATAAGGTAATCCCATAAGTTCTGTCCAAATTTTAACTTTTTGTTAAAATGAACGAAATTTAAAGAGTATTTTATAATGTCTAATGGAGCTGAACATTATTTTTATGTTTAGATGCATTTAAATTGATCAAATTTTATTTCAGAAAACAATAAAATTAAATTTTGTTTGATTAAAACCCTACTAACATGGAAGTACCCAAGAATTATTTGAGGTACATAATGCTTTATGAGTTCAAGAATGGAAACTCAGCAGTTGAAGCAGCTGGAAACATTCACTCAGTTTATGGAGAAGAATATATGAATGAAAGAACTTGCAGAAGATGGTTTGCAAAATTCAGAGGTGGAGATTTCACCCTTGAAGATGAAGATCGAATCGGACGTCCAGTTGAGTTTAATGAAAAGCTTCTTGAAGCAGCCCTTGAAGAAAATCCTGCTTTATCAGTTGAGGAATTGGCAGTGGTTCTCAGTTCAAACCACACAACTGTTCATCGTCATCTTCAACAACTTGGAAAAGTTCCTAAACTTGGAAAATGGGTGCCTCATGAATTGTCTGAAAACAACCTCAAATCCCGAGTTGGCATCTGCTCTTCTCTCCATTCTCGCCAACTTGTTTCACCTTTTTTGGATAGACTTGTGACTGGCGACGAAAAATGGATCTTTTATCGAAATGTTAAGCGTCGTAGACAGTGGCTTGGTAAAGGGGAAGGACCCCAGCCACAGCCGAGAAGGGAACTTCATGGGCAAAAGGTTCTTCTTTGAGGAAAAAAAGACCTGCTCTAGTGAATCGAAAAGAGATGATGTTTCATCAGGACAATGCGTGGCCCCACACAGCAAGAATCACGTCACAAAAGATCGAAGAAGGTTGGGAGAAAATTCCTCATCCACCTTATTCTCCCGATCTTTCTCCTTCAGACTACCATTTGTTTCGTAGCTTACAGAATCATTTGGAAGAAATAGCTTTTGTAACACAGGAAGAGGTTAAAAATGACATTTATGAGTTCTTCGAATCAAAGCCAAAAGAATTTTACAGTAATGGAATTAGTAAGCTTCTTAATAGATGGAAGGAAGTCATAGATAATCAGGGAAAATCCATTGTTGATTGAATCTGTAATTAAATGTAACATTTGGTCACTTGTTTTCATTATTCAAAATTCGGACAGAACTTATGGGATGACCTGATAATATTAATCCTAATAAATGCCCCGATGCTGCACTCGACATGGCACTCATATATTAACTGAAGATATTAACATACCTTTTCTAATTGGTAGGATAAGATAGGCTAAAGTAAATATTCCGTACAGGTGTTGATAAACTGTCCATCTCTGTTTATGAGCGTGAGTATGGGAAGACATCATGGCCAGGTGTAGAGACGATTATTTTTCGATTCTAAAAGATGAAGCAGCTAAGGTGACTTAGGACAAACACTTAGATAATCTGGAACATTCTTAGTAAGAAACTGTCTGAGTGCACTGTGTTTACTAACGTGAACGTATTTCTTAATGTACCCCGCCTGTTAGGTGATCCGGTGATTTTATCAAAACTTATCATCATTTGGCTGTGATGCATGTGCACGGTATACCATCATAATGGCTGAGATGATGAGTATATATGTCTATGTATATCTCTATCTCAGCGATACTTATGTTGTCGTGTTGCTCTTTCAAATAATAATGGTTTTACTAGTTTTGCTACTTCTTGTTGCTTTTTATCACAAACACGTGTCATTTTTATTGTGTAGGCCACTTAAGGTAGCAGTATGGATCAACTTTCGTAGTCTAATTAATAAGGTGATTTCCCAGTAAGATAGGCACTTAACTATGACTGCTTGAAACTATACTGATTCCTTAAAACTGTAAAAATGACTGATGATTTAAAATAAATGTAACAAAAACAATATGAAAAGAAACATTAATGAAAAACAAGAAATTAGAATAAAATTAGATATTAGTTGCAAATATATTTCTCGGAGTTTCTTTGATTGAATATTATTTGATCCAGAATGTGTTCCGTAAGTTCTTAGACATTAGGCACGACTTTTAACCTCGTATTTCGTTTGGTATAAAACGTTAATCCATTATCAAGACTTTTTGTTGTTCGTGGTCACTGTCTCTTACTGTTATTATCAACTAATCTTTTTGTTATCTTTGCAAAAATTAACAAATCTTTTATGCTCTTGAATTATCGTTTGTAATATATGATCGGAAGATTATAATTCCAAGTCTTCTGTTCGCAAACCCCTAATCCAAATGAACTGTCTCTTGGACTGTCTCCCGTTATGAGTTTTGAATTAAACTAGCTTCCAAGGTATTCTCAGAAAACTTGTAATGCGTTTTAGCGCTTCAGGATTTAGTCGAATCGAAACTGGTCACTAATCATTGTTGCCCGCAGATTTCGAAAGTCGGAAAAAATCAGTGTCAATAAAGGAACAAATAAATAAAGTAAAAATAGACGCAAGGAAGGGATATTGTTTACATTTTTTTATATTTATGATGTAATGAATATGCATACACCTGGGTTCCCCCTTACAGTGATATGATTGTCTGGTGTCAGCCATAAATACAGACTGATGTGGAGGTACAGGACGACGCCTATTGGCTACGCCTATAGTCTTCGCCTATTGCCTACGCCTATTGCTTACCACTACGACGAGGACCAGTCCATTACGGTTACCTGCTAGATTGTCCTACCCGATTACAGTAGTCCAAAACTACTTTGTTACTTCGAACAAATATATCCCTTTTCGGGACATATCATTTTATCAATTGTTTTTTCTTTTCCTGTTTTATTTTTTCAATGTGATTCAACGCAGAGAAATTGTTTTGTGAAATGCCTGCATATAATTGTTGTTCATGATGACGGTCGTCTTCGAGTATAAAATCCAGAGGTTAGCAGTGAATATTTCGAAGACAGTAGGGAAGCGTTGTTCAGGTTAGCAGTGGATATTTTGGAAAAAGTAGCAGATCGTAGTTCGTCCTTCTGTTTCTCTTCGCCTGACAAACTGGAACTGGACATTCGGGTAGAGTGAACAAAATGGCCGCCTTTAACACACACAATTGATGGGAAGAAATGCAACAGAAAACAACGAGTAATATGCTTAATGAATGGATGTGAATGGATGGGAGAACAAACACCAAATAGAGGTGGTAACAAGTCAAAAAGTTTCTTCGAAAAACAAAAGTCAAAGTTGTGGAGAGTCATGATCGTCTATGGCCTGACGGGACGTAGTAAATAAAAGAAGAGGTACAAGGGAATGGATCTTTTCAAAAAGAGATAGATACAATATAAGAGAGGGAGAGAGAAAGAGAAAAAGCTCACTCTCTCTGCCCTCTCTATTTCTCTCTCTCTCTCTCTCTCTCTCTCTCTCTCTCTCTCTCTTTCTTTCTCTAGCTTTTTGCACCTCTCTCTTTTCTTCCTCTCGTCTCTCTCTTCCTTTGTTCGCATGTCAAAAATAGGCCAGGGAAAATAAAAGTTGCCAAGGTGAGTTAACTGGAAGTGACGTCATCTGGGCAGCACCAGATAATCTTGCAATTGCTTCTTGATACGTTCTAGTTTTATTGTATTATGAATATGAGAAATAAGACACTGTGGGAAAACTCGTAGAGTTCAACAGAAACTATGGAAGTAAAATGCGGTAACATTTTGGATCATGAAACCTTCGACAAATAAATGCCTACACATGAAAAGGCACGCATCTGAAAATACAGCCATATAAATACATATACAATCACCTAGAGAGAGTTGCGCATGCGTTTAACAAATGCAAATGGAGGCACTTCAAGACATGTAAACTAAATAACACTAAAAGCATCCATACAATGAAATTCGCAAACACATTCGCAACATTATATAAAAGGTGCAAAATCATTCACAAAAGTTTCCGTTCATGCACGCGACTAGGAAATATGAATTACGGTTACGTATACAAACCAGAAAGAGTGTCGTTCAAAATCCAGTTTCAACCCGTGTTTCTGTCTATTACTTTTGCTGAAGTTTAATTCACTAATCTTGTTGCTATATTTTCACCCCAAGCAAGGGAGTAAAGCCACAAAGTCACAAGGGTCTACTTATTGTGGAAGAATCAGAAACAGGAATATTGTTAAGTAGCGAGAACAAAAAAAAAGTAATCAGGAGGACAGTAGGTAGCGATTGACTTTGCTTTTAAATTTTTGAAGATTAAAGTTAGAGACGGAAGGGAGTTCCACAAGCGAGCCGGAACGATTATAATTTATTTCATGACCGAAAGTTTTTTAAGAAATGGAATCAATCCATCCAGACAGATATACCGGGATAAAAAGAAAAAAAAGGGAAAAACGAGAGAGAAAAATTTCTCCCTTGAAATTATCCCTACTAATTGCAAAATTGGTATGATAGATAGATAGATAGATAGATAGATAGTCTGAGATCGATAGACATGAGCGGGCTTAGAGACATAGATAGATAGACAAATAGATAACAGAGATCGATAATGAGCAGGCATAGATAGATAGATAGATAGATAGATAGATAGATTACAGTCTGAGATCGATAGACATGAGCGGGCTTAGAGACATAGATAGATAGACAAATAGACAGATAACATGAGCAGGCATAGATAGATAGATAGATAGATAGATAGATAGATAGATAGATAGATAGATAGATAGATTACAGTCTGAGATCGATAGACATGAGCGGGCTTAGATAGATAGATAGATAGATAGATAGATAGATAGATAGATAGATAGATAGATAGATATATACTGCATGATATGTCTTAAGCAATCATATCGGGTGGGTGGCCATGGATAAATGTAACTAAATGATAGAACTGTGTAAGAAACAGATTTGACAAAATTTGCAATAAACAATTACAATAGCAATAACAAGGAAAAGAACAGGGCAAAAAATAATATCAAGCAAGCAAACAATATATGCAATGCACATTATCAGTAATAAGGCAAAGCAATAATAATATGGCAAAAAGTTCACAAACTAAGATAAGTGACTGTAGCGCTGTGACTTCAACACAGGACAGATCAGGACTGACTCAGATGAAACCGAGAACCAGCCTATTTTATTGCCAAGGAAGAAATCCCAGGATGCATTTGTGTGCTTCTGAATGTAATTTAAGGAGGGAAAGTGTTTTCAGTCATTCCCCGTAGGGACTGTAACCAACAAATATTCTGCCCATCTGTCCCTACGCCTTTCCGCTGCTCTATATATAGGTTCCTGAAGGATTAAGGAAATGTCGCTGGATTTGTAGGATTGTTTCTGTGTGCTGGTCCCACAACCTTCTAATTTACCCTGTGAAATTTGCGGTTCTCTACTGAGAAACATAGAAATGCTGTCAGTCAGTGTGTGGTGAACCCAAATGTATGATAAAATAAAACATGAAAATAAAATATATAAATAAAAGAATTAAAATTAAAATAAGACATTTGATTTCCTTTAAAACCCACATCTCTCTCTAAACTCTCTCTCTTTCTATGTCTCTCTCTCTCTCTCTCTATATATATATATATATATATATATATATATATATGTGTGTGTGTGTGTGTGTGTATGTATGTATGTGTGTGTGTGTGTGTGTGTGTGTGTGTGCAAAATACTAAAACAGATTATTATTGCCACACCAGGATAAAATGATCTTTAAAAAAGGGATCATATTTTATTCATAAAAAAGGATACAAAAGAATCAAAATGATTAAAATTTTAGAAACCTTTCGACCGACACATCTTCAGAAAAAATTTATATCGTCATCAAGTAAAACTAAATGGTTGAAAAGAAAAATTATTTTCAACAACTGCTGTTAAAATATACCAAAACTAGTGGAGTGAGAAAAAAAAAATCACTATTTTACTAGTTAGGCATTAAATTGGCCACTGATTGGGTGGAATCCTGTGTATGACGATAAATTACATCCGGCAGAAAGACCTCTGATTGGGAAGTGTCCTGGGTATGACGATAAACTAAAGCCAGCAGCAAGACCTCTGATCAGGAGATTTTGACGAGCGAGGAAACACCTCTTAATTACTGTTGTTCTCAGGTCTACCCTGATCCGGGCTGGTAGCGCCTGTTGGGGTCCCAGCTATGAGCAAATAGTTTACTCACAAACTGGGGTCAAAACCCTATGAAAGTATAAATACACATTTTTATAGTAAAATATACCAGCAATACATTTCGATATTAAAAAAGTTACCAGCGATACATTTTTGTAAATGAAATTACTAATAATAACCCATAAACGAACAAATTATTACAAATCTACTCGATTCTCTATATATACTTCTCGATCAACTAATGAGAAGGCAACCATCAGATAAAAAATAGCAAGAAGAAAAAACTGAACACGGTTGCAAAACGGCGGAAATTTTCTGAACCATGTCTAGCTAGTATGACCAAAATCTACCAAAATAATAAAGGCTCCACGCATAACTTCTGTTATAAAAAATTTGGGCCAATCAAAAAACAAAGGGACTGAGGACTGAGAAAACAGATTGATGCCGCACGTATTTCCAAGATGACAACTACTACCAATGTTTGACTTCTAAACTAATCAGCTACCGAACCGAAACAGACTTTATCCTGTTTGTTACCAAGATCTGACTTATAAACGAATTTTCTCTACCTTGAATTACAAAGGACTCGCTCCAATGGAAGTCAAATAAATAAATATATATATTACTTGTTTATGACTTCTATTTTTTTATTTCCGAAGTTTCCAATAAGTAATATGAAAAATATCTGGGAACAATCCCCACAAGAAATTCTTTTCAACCAAATATAGCTGAATCTGTGTTGAGTTAGAATACATGGGTCTATATGAAGTGCAGTGAAAATAATAGACAAGGAATGACACTGGAAATAATTTCATAAGGTGTTCGCATAATTCAAATCAGCAGCCCGTGAATAGGTATTAACATGAAACAAAAAAAAAACGAAAAAAAAAAAACGATGAATTTATGATTCTACATCCTTGTGCAAATTAATTGAAACAAAACGAATAATTGCGTTATTATTTACTTTTTTCTCGTATTTTTCTAGTGTACATGTTAGTACTTCGTATGTCCATTCCACAAAGTTGTTCCTTGCAGATTGACCACAGATTATCGAACGGATTTAAATCAGGAGAGTTTCTAGGTCAGTCTATAGTACTTTGATTTGCTTACTGGTAAGGCTTTCCATTGTGTTTGTGCAACGTTACAATTTTCGTACCCTTTCTTGGAGCAACGTCCATCGCAGACAACGGCCGTAGAATAACTAATCGACAGTCCAGACAATAGTGGCTGGGGGTGATGAGAATCTGATGCAACCACGGATGACGCAATATTTTTCAAGGCCAAACAAATTTCAACATACATCCCGAAAATAGATCTCTATTACGGCACATCCCTTCAAATGACCTAATCTGAGAAAAAAAATAGAAATCGATTACACCCTGTCACTCCAGTGGGTCTAAAACTGACCGTATGATGAAAGAAAGGAAACTATAGCAGTTGTTTCAATTAATTTGTACAAGGGTGTATATGCATGGCTGGAGTGATTGATCGTCGGCAAAGAAATCTAAGAAAATAAACAAAACAACAATCCCTAAAAAATGGCGCCAGATCAAACCACATTCAATGATTAAGTCAGACCATCTAACAAAGTTCAACTAAGAACCATATTATTGCTAATAGCAGAGAAAAGAGAAACACCATATTAACAACATAAAAGACATGTGGAATATTAGGCGCATACTTATTCCAATAACACATAAGAAAAATGCTTTCCTGTATTTAAATATGTAATGTTTAAAGAAAGATATAAGTAAATTACAAATTATAAAAGCATTTTGTTTATAGCAGAAACATCACTGTATATATATATATATACATATATATATATATATATATAGATAGATAGATAGATAGATAGATAGATAATATTAGTGCTAAATATCTCCCCATCTCTCTCCCCCACCTCGTCTTTCCCTCCCTCTTATTCTGATCTTCAACTTTAAATCTTCTATGGTGTGTGTATGTCACCACGAAATGTATCTTTATGAATTAGACATCCTACAACATTCATATTACTCTTACTTAAAACCCTTCCACCCATCTCTCCTAAAATTCTCTCTGTTAAGGTTTAATCTCCCTCCTTCTCTAGACTCTCTCTAAATTCTGTTTTTATTTCCGGAGTTGTTTTTTCCGTTTTCTTTTTGAATTTGTAGGTCTGATGAATTGGATCGTATTTACGATTCCAATGGAATAAATTATGACCATGGAATATTAGTGTTTAAGCCTTTTTATTATATATATATATATATATATATATATATATATATATATATATATATATATATAAGAAAACTAGCTCTTTGAACGTAAAGTAAGTAATGATCAAAGTAGTTGTGGATTCCAGGATGAAATCCGGTAGCAATAAATAACAACGCCAAGAATGAATATAGGAAAATAATGTATTAACGTAATAATACCAACTGGTAATGCAGGTTAGTAGTTCCAGGAATGCGGGTTAGTAGCGAAATATCTATAGTCTTTGGTATTGAAGTATCACTGTATGACTTCTTACTGAGTCTACATGCTCGCTCACTTGTGGCTCTTGCTCGCTACGTTCGTTCCGTCTGTCTGACTGTTACCTTCACCTTCTGTTGCTCTCGTCTCTCAGGTCTTCGCGTAGCAGTAGTATATGTATATACTGGGTGAGTCCCTTTATGTAAAAAGTGGAGGACCTCTCAATAGTAATAAAAGCAAGTAATGATCAAGTAATGAAAGGATCTAACGTGAAAAAGCTAGCTACCCTTACATTTGAACATAAAGCAAGAAACATCCTTACTATTTCCAGCTTTCCATTTCAGTTATAGCGCTCTTTCCTGTAGTGTCCATCTTGATTATTAATAAGATTCTGTTGAGGCAGGATCGAACAGCTTGTACCGGCGAATGTCGCTGGTATTATGTTACGATAATTCCATTTTGGATACTTTCATGGTAATTGTGCGGGTGAGCTTTCCTCCTTGGTACCTAGAGTTTACGAATTTAACTATTTTACTAGATTGGCGGTTAAGTCTCATTATTTTACAATTGAAAATGGCTAGATGTAACCGTAGGTTCTATGCTAACACTTTCTTCTCTCTTTTAGCTTCTTGCTTTCCAGTTAACTTTGATTTTCAAATATTGAAATGCAATGTCAATTGTTATCTTCTGTCGTCTTAATTCTTCTTCTTTTATTGTTTTCACTCCATAATGTTTTTATTTTTCTTATGTTCTTTCACACACAGTAACCCCTTGCGTCTTAGTGGCTTTATTTTCTTGTTTGGGAGTGAAATGATTTTAACATAAATATAACGGTAGTAGTAGTAATAATAGTACTATAGAATAACACTATCTGTACTGGAAAATCTGCAACTTTTTGGAGAAGGAAACTGCAAAGAATTGGTATGAACACCAGCTCGACTCAGTTACAGACATAGAGCCTGTAACACTGATATGGGGCTTTAGAATACCCAAAGACAGAACAATCAGCTAATCGCCTTAGACATAAATATCAAAAATCAAAAAACAGAAAGTGCTTTCTTATCGACATCCCCATTCCTTGCAAATTGTCATGTAGCTTCAAAGATCTTCAAATAATTATCGAAATATAAGGTTCTTGCAGTGGAAATTTTAAAAATGGGGACACATGGCACTCGGTTCAATTGGAAAAGGTTGTGGTAAACTTATTGAAAACTGGTTGTCCATGCCTTAAACAAATACAAAAATATGTTCTCACAACCTCAACACACGCCTTACGAAGGGATTTTTAAAATATTTGTGTTTTAAGGTTGTTTTATTTTTACTTCATCCTTTTACACAAATAAGCAGTAGAAAATGTCATGATACCATTTCTGACCTTAGATCTCTGGTTAGGACTCGGGAGGAAATGACTATACAACAGAAATCAAAGATAATAATAATAATAATAATAATAATAATAATTATTATTATTATTATTATTATTATTATTATGTCATTTGAGTAAATAATATTAACATGGAATCGGGTGGAATAGCCTACAGTAGTGCAATGGTGAGAGATTTACCCCAGAGTAAACTCGCATATAAGAAGCAGGTCGATTTTTTTACTCATTTTTTTCTTGGTTGGGGGGGTGATAATGTGTCTTATAAAACGTCGAGTAGAGATCATAATCGAAGCAATCCTTTTTTTTTAATATTCAATGAATAAAGACATCGCCAGAGAAATATTTACATGCCTCCCACAGTCACCAAATGTCAAAATCAGAATTATAAATAGAAAATTTTCTAGTCAGCCAAGCAGGCAGAAAGAACGAAAGAAAGAAAGACGCAAGAAAAAAATTAAAACATCAGAAAAAATAAAATAAAATGATAAATACTTATCAAGTTTCTTTCGTTATTAAGATAAATATTTATCAGGTTCTTTTCATGCTAAGCTTCCATAGTAAGGATTTTTCGTACACACTTGAGCATTATTTTCTTTTCTCAAATAAAAGAAAGAAAGAAGTATAGAGAAAAGAAAAGGCTAATGTCTGTGTGTGAGTGAGGTATAGTGTACATGCAAACATAAAACGAATCCCTCGCCGAAGTTTTCCCCGACCGGTCAAATTCACCCCATGTTACATTCCGTTTCTCGAATAGTCAGTCTTCACCAAAAGTTGAGGAAGAGCGCCATGCGTGCTCACAAGGTGACACACGGTTGGAAGAAAAATCAAGCAGCCTCACAATCCCCAGAAGTTGGTGTGAATATGGATCCATGTTTCGAAAAGCGAGACTGGAGTAAGCCCCCTACTTGAGTCTTAGGAGCATACAATCAAGGAGTTGGTCCCGGGCATCACCAAACCTCTGCATCTCTTTGCTGGTAAAATGAAACCGAGAAAAATATACAAGCTCTAATTTATAAATTTATTACAAAATTTTGTTTTTTTCTCCACATTGTTAGTCGATGTTGCCACGACTAATAAAAGTTAATTGCACCACTTTTGGGTATTGTCTCGTTCCATTAGAGAAAGCTGGGCTCTTATACGTTTTTTCTTTTTTTCTTCTTTATCTTCATCATTCTTCTACTTCATCATTATCATCTTTTTCTTCTTCTTTTGCATCTTCTTGTTTGTTTCTTCTTCTTCTTCATCATCATCATCATCATCTTCTTCTTTGTTTCTTCTTTTTTTCTTCTTCTTCATTATCACCATCCTCTTCTTCCTCTTCGTATCTTCTTCATCATCATCTTCTTCTACTTTATTTCTTCTTCTTTTTCTTCTTCATCATTATCATCATCTTCTTTGTTTCTTCTTCTTTTTCTTCATCATCATCATCTTCTTTGTTTCTTCTTCTTTTTCTTCATCATCATCATCATCATCTTCTTTGTTTCTTCTTCTTTTTCTTCATCATCATCATCTTCTTTGTTTCTTCTTCTTTTTCTTCTTCATCATCATCATCATCTTCTTTGTTTCTTCTTCTTTTTCTTCTTCATCATCATCATCATCTTCTTTGTTTCTTCTTCTTTTTCTTCATCATCATCATCTTCTTTGTTTCTTCTTCTTTTCTTCTTCATCATCATCTTCTCCTTTGTTCCTTCTTCTTCATCATCATCATCTTCATCATCTTCTTCTTCTTCTTCTTTGTTTCTTCTTTATCATCATCTTCTTTTCTTCTTTGTTTCTTCTTCATCATCATCTTTTTTTTCTTCATCTTCTTTGTTTATTCATCTTCTTTGTTTCTTCTTCTTCATCTTTTTTGTTTCTTCTTCATCTTCTTCTTCTTCTTCAGCTTCTTTCTTCTTTGTTTCTTCTTCTTCTTCTTCTTCTTCTTCTTCTTCTTCTTCTTCATTGCTTTAATAAACAAACCAACTTTTATGCTTATTGTTCATTAGTACCCAAAATAGAAAAATTGCTTCTTCGAAAACAAATTGCTTCCGGGGTCGCCATGTTAAAAATCACTCACAGCATTGATACTTCTCATTCTTTTCGTTAGAATAATGTTTCTCCCTCTTCACATTCTCTCTGAGAAAACTACGAAAATTGTCTTTAAAAAACAAATTGATTAATTCTATTCATTAATGAATGTTACACATTGACGTTTGAAATTTCTATAATTTAAGAATTGTACACTGATGCTAAAACTGAAAATGGATGATTCGATTAAATAAAGCTATTTTTTGGACAAAGTTAAATTTAGTAGCAGGTAACATCCAATGGGCGCCTACTGAAGATCAGATTCACTCGCAATAAGATACGCATCACTCTAAGACAGGTGTTCTAAATAGTATATATATATATATATATATAATGTGTGAGTGTATGTGTGCGTGTGTGTTCAAGTATCTTTGGTTGTTGAATAATCTAGACATATTAAGACTATTTATTTTTAATTTAATCCTCTCGAAATAATTCCCAACTATCAATTATATTAATTTATGTAAAAACAATTCATCCTGGAGGTTGATCTTGGATGAGATTGAAAGTATATGGGAAAATAAAAGAAATGAAAGATACTACGACGCCTTCCTTAATGAAAACGACACTAAGAAATTAACCCGCGAATTTGATAGGATTAAAATAAAACCGCATATAATATGCTTGAATAAAAATATACTGCTTTATATATATATATATATATATATATATATATATATATATATATATATATATATAAGTGAACATAGTTAGAGGCGACAGTCTGTTTGCTAGATGCAATCGTCAAGCCACGAGTCCTGTTATTTTCTCGGATATTTATATATACGGGTCAGTGTTGCATTGTGGGTAGTCTATTTTGGCGGTTATTTTACTAGAAGTCGTTTATTTCTTTATTCATTTATTTGAGTTAAATTATTTTGCTTATTTTTATTTATTTTTATTTCTTATACTATATATTTGTTTTTTATTTTATTTTAATCGTTTTTATTAATGTAATAAAAATTTGTTTATATCGCTTATTTAATTGTTTTGTTTTGGCTTGGGTTGATAATTAAAGCTATTTATTCAATTTTAGGGTTGATTGTTGTAGTTTATTCTAACTATTATTTTGGCGGGAGCAGTTTTTAATTTGTTTATTACTTCATGTATTTATTTCGATTGATTATCTTTATTTGTTTTTTCGAACGGTTCGTTTATCGGGGTCGGTTTGTTAGTTTATTTATTTATTTATTTGGATGAATTTAAATTAATTTATTTTACTTGTTTTTTATTATCTATTTGTTATAGTGTATATTTTTATTACTCAAAAAAAAACTCCCATTCTTTTACCACTTCATAGTATAAAAAACATTAGCAGAAACTCTTGCCACCTTAATTTTAAGAGTGAAGGCCCACTACGATACAAAATAACAGTAATAAAAAACTTCCCAAAGAGAGCAATCGAGAATTCATCCTCACG
>CAHIKZ030004457.1:570000-612500 GCA_903632075.3 Acanthosepion pharaonis | reverse complement strand
CCAACTGAAAAGTGATCGCTACTGCACTGAGACATGAAGGATCCAACATGATACCCGGGATCTTCAAGTTGATGTATAATTTGATTTCGATATTCAAATAGTAACCTGTATGCAATTTACCAACGCAGTGAATTCGAAATGAGATTTTTATTGATAATTTCACAAGAACAATTGTGTTTAACCTAAGTGCTTATTATTACTAACCTATCTGACATCTAGGATTGAAATCTAAACCTCTTAGTCAATAATTCATTTATCTACTACGAGGTGAAACAGGATATAACAGTTATATATGTATAAACAGTAATCATGAAAAACCTCATATATTACGACTAAATTCGTGTGCGATGTGACAGATGCAGATGAACAAAGCATTCAAGAAATGACCTTTCTTGGAAAGTCTATACATTTGATATTATATCGTTTGGTCACTGATTGACCATTGTTTCAATTTGTAAGTCCCTGCTGCATTTGGTGTCATTTGCGGAAATGTAGTCCAACGATTGTTTATCTCTATTAATGACCCAGAATGACTAATGAGGTTTCTAATGATTTTTGGGTTTCCAGACACGACTAAGCAATCAATTCTGTTGATTTTATCTACTAATTTATTTATTTGCCGTTTTTAGGTATGTTGGCAAAAAATCATAGCGGAAAATCATAGGACATTAGTAGTGAATGGATTAACAAAAAGTACTAGGAGAACAGGAAATTGTCCACAACACTAAAGCAGACTAAAACCAACAGAAATCAAATAATGTAGGCATTACTATTAAGCTGAGTCATAAATAATTTCCGTTTTGGAGAACAAATTCTATAGACAAACGTATCACGGTGAAGTAATGGATAGCGGCTCGGATTGAAGAATCGGAGAGGCGAGTTCGAATTCCTGTCGAATCAATTACATTCACTTACGTGCTAATATCCTTGGAAAAAGTATGAATCCTCTTCTTCTCTCAGCCATGGGTAAATAGCAGGGTAGAACGGATTCTCTAGCCTTGGATGGCAACTGGTCTACCACAGAAACAAATGGCAACCTACTGCGGGAAGAATCTGCCTCGTCAGTCATTTATCGAAAGATACATGATCACCTAAGTGTATATCAGGCATGGCACATAACTGACTGACTGATCATCCTAACTAACCGTTCCTTAAATTATAGCTTCTTCTTCTACGTGTCGTGTCCCTTCTGCACGTGGGCGATCATGGCTGTGCACCACTTTCTATCGCTTGTCGCTCTTAGCAGCATTTCTCCTTTTTTTCAAGACTCCCGCCCACAGTTCCGTCATCCATTCACACAAGCCCCTCGGGTAGGTGGCCCGCTGTCTACCCCTGTGCCTTTGGCTTTGTTTTGCTTTGTAAGTGTCAAATTCTCCAAGCCCTCCTTCCTCATTATGTCCATGAAATTTCAGCTGTTTTTTTTGTTGTTGTTGTTGTTTTCACTTTTATTAAGACTTTTTTTATGCTTACACGTTCCCTCCATGGAATTCTCAACATCCTTCCGTAGAGCCACATTGGCTTCAAGTCTCCTATTCATCTATAAGGAAATTATTCAGTATTCACTACTATATAAGAAGATTGGCATTAAATAACATTTCATCACATTTTTTCTGTTTCTAACTAAATTTTCCTGCGTTTTTTTTTACTTTTGAGATGCATCTTTTGCTATTCCAATGGGCGTTCGGTTAGTGTCGCATTTTCAATTCTATGTTATTTCCCAAGCGATGAAAAATGAGTGGCATACAACAATATTAAAAGGGTTAACAAAGATAAATCTTCACGCCCGACCCTAAAAGCTAAGCTCCATAGCTAAGTTCATGGGTGGTGGGATCGTTGTATTAAGCGCGTCTTTAAGACACCATGAAACGCTAAATACACATTTATATATCCAGCAGCTTCCACGTGTCGATAAAAGTTTTGTTGAAAAGCCCCCACTAGATCTCATCAGTAGAAAGAATGCTGTCCTGTTCTCAGGCAGCTGTCCATACAGCAAGAATAACAGAGCAATAAAATATGAAAACTAGGTTGCTCTTTTCTAACTTAATCCCCCACTTCGTCTGACCTTGTACCAACCGATTATTACCTCTTTCGATTCCTGCAAAATGCTTTGATGGATGGGAAAACACTCTGATGAAAACCAGATTCAAGAGTTTTTTGAAAATATTTCCCCATCAATATCAGAGGGATTTTACTCGAAAGGTATCGCCTGTTAAGTGCTAACAAATCTTTGCAGATAATGGTTTGTTGGTTTTGTTTGTTTCACCGCATATCAACTCCTTATGAGTCATTTAATACCGAAATATAATTTTCTTGGAAGCAATGTAATTTCTTTTACAAAAGTGTATTGCTGGTCATATTTTTATATACTCTCATAGTGTTTTCAGCCAAGTTTGGAGGTTAACTATTTGCCCATAACTGTGACCCTAACAGGTGTTACCACCACGGGTCAGTATGAACCTGAGAACAAGAGGAATTGAGGGACCATTCCACGCTCCTCAGGCAAATAATGGTAAATATATAATTGTATAAAACGTAATTGTGTCTTATTTTTTAAGAATAAAGTTAACAAAAACAGATACTATCTATGACTGAAAACCGGAGAATGGTCTGAGTTAAAATATTCGAAAATGGTAATAACAATAAGAAAAAAAAACAATTTGAATATCAACAATGTCTAAACTTCGGAAAACACAAGATAAAATTTGCGTAAGTGGATTGTGTTTCATTAACCATCCAAATAGGTGTGACATGCTTGCCTTTAAAATCGGTATGCATTACCTGGAATTTAATCCGGACCGAACACTGACCAATGGCACCAGGCGGAATATATATCGATCTCGGACACTTAGCAAATAAAAAAAAACACTTACTATTCTCTATCCTACGTACCCTGATAATCTACTATTCTTACGGTAAAAACAAACCTATTCAGTAACTCTGAACCTTGAGTGGTCCTTGGAACTTATATTTGATGTATAGGTAAAAAAAAAATAATTTAATATTAACAAATTCTCTCTTACTTGAATTATAACGATAATCAGTAACTAAATCTTGCAAGCTGTAGTTAGTGAGATCAATCTTCGTTTTTTTTTTCCCATAAAGCTCAGTGCCGCAAATTGAGTTAGAAATGTAAGTATAAATGACACTGAAGTTCATCTAATTGACCTTCACTGGTACGTATCAATGGTGGAACGTTAGCCAATATCGGCGCTTGGGTTTGGAATTTCACAGAATGTCACCCCCCCCCCGCTCCCAACACACACACACATGCGCGTGCGCGCAAAACTTCCGACACACAACGGTAAGATTAACGTTTGCACCATTTCCAAATGAACAGGAAATATCTGATATTTCGACACTTGTGCCTCAAAAGCATTGCTATTGGCTGCGCGATGGATCAAGGTTTTAAAGGACTAATTCCATATTACATTGCTGACTCCGCCCCGCGATCCACGATCGGCAATCATAATTAAAGGTTTACAACGGTTCAACCTCCAATTGAATCGATTGAGCCCGGAATCTGTCTTTTAGTTCCCAATCAATATGAGTATATTTCTGACCAGTGGAAACTTTTCAAAAGCATCATTATTATCAATGCCGAGAGCAACTCAAGCAGATCATTGCTACACTGTAGTGAGTTTGATCCTTACTGGGTGCCCCATACTTTCGGCCTTATGGCGCATCTAAGCTAGGCTTAGAAAATCACAAGTTATTGAGGAGTTTGAAGTTGAATAAATCTTCTTTCGCGTGTTATATTATCTTGAGCCATAAGCATTTCTGTTTCTCTCTACTCTGTTACACATTGCTGAGACGCATGACTCTCCACAACTTCCTGTCTTTTGTTGATCTAAGTAACCTCTGACAATTTTTCATCTCTCTTTGTCCATATCCTGTCATACACTTACTTTTTTATAGGTCATGTCATGACTCGAGTTCTCATAGACCTCCACGCTTTCCTGTCTGTTATTGATCTAAGTAACCTTTGTACTCTTTATCACCACCCTTTGTCAACATTCTGCTATATGTCCACTTATTTTATGTGCTGTGCCCTTTCAGTATGTAGGTGAGCATGGCTCTCCACACCTACCTGTCTTTTGTTGCTCTAAGTAAATTTGAACCCTTTGCAATTCCTCTTTGTTTATATTCTGCTATCCAGTCTCTTCTTCTTTTGTTTTATTTCTGATTTCTATTTGCTCCTATTTTTTCTTTAAAATACCCTAATTTCTTGTGTGACACTAAAACCAATTTGACAACCATGACATATGAACCCACGTTCATTTCAAAATTTGTATTGTTAACTATATAAATGTTCCACTGGTGATTTGTCAACTTTCTACCCGCTTTCTTTGAAAACGATCAATGATTGTCGAACGTGCCCGAAACACACGATTTCAGCAAATTCCTTTAGAAGTATCAACATTTCATCAAATGACTCGGCAAAAGGTTTAACAGATATCCCTTTTCCGTTCTAATTAATAGAAACTAAGCCTACATCGGGCCTATCCTAAGAGACTTGGAGACTTCTACTATAATTTATTATCGGGATAGGCGCAATTTTAGGTACACTGAGTTGATAGCAAACACAGAAGGAAAACTACAGGACCTTCCAGATCTCTGAAGTGTAATGATCGCCTATGTCCTACAGAAACATGGCCTTTTTTAAGTGGTTTGTACAAGGGTTGTTCAAAAAATGTTGCCTTTCTCTTTAGGACGATTTCTGGAAGAAAAACGCGCTGCAAGCATTTTCTGGTGGTTGGCGAAGATTATGGAAACGTTGCAAAATAAATCGCCCACCGATAACAATATGAACGCTTCATTAGCAATCTCTTGATTTCTTACCGTCTTTCCTTGAAAACGAATACCCATGATCGAGAGTTCACTGGGTATATTTTCGTATAATTTCGCATAATTTCGTATAATTTCGCATAATTTCGCATAATTTCGTATAATTTCGCATAATTTCGTATCATTTTGCATAATTTCGTATAATTTCGCATAATTTTGTATAATTTAGCATGGTATCGTATAATTTCGCATAATTTCGTATAATTTCTTAATAATTTCGGGAAGTTTCTTTTTCAATTTTCCCCGACATCAAACAACTCATTGGACGCCATGAAAAACTTATCTTGGCTGATAATCCTTCTCTGTTCTATTTGAGAGAATACAAATAATTAAACGATTGCTACTTAAATATTTTACGTTTATGGATATATGTGAATATGTAAATCAATTGTCAATCATAGTGACAGACTCTCTGCTTCGTTTGAATTGTTGAATATCCCCGGTGACTTGACGTAGCCATGATTTTTGGAGATATTTTAAAACCTGCTGAATGCATGGATCTTTGTGAGTTTTGCATTTTTTATCCACTCAGGTGAGAGGAATCATCCGAGTGCATTCGTTAAATGTGTGCAAGATGTCGCTCTTAATGTTGATTGTGGTGATAACCATGTCATAATCAGGAACACTATGTGAACTAATAAGATTAGACAGGTCGCCTGATTGACCGAATACAGTTGTTTTGTGATACTGTAGAGTGAAGGCGTATCCCAGTAAGATGTTTGGCCAGCGTTGTAAACGACTAGTACAATGTTCCGCTTGGTTGCTTGGTTGGTTGCTTGCTTGCTTGCTTTTGTTTAGTGGCATATCAATCTCTAGGGGTTATTTGAACACAACTGTATGCTTTCAGCTACAAATAAAGTGTATTGTTAGTCATTCTATTATAAAAGGTATTGCTCGTCATTTTGCTTTAAAAATGTATTGTTGGTAATTTTACTGTCAATAGGTATTGTTGGTAACTTTACATAAAAGTGTATTGGTGGTATTTTTACTATAAAAATATATTTTGATACTTTCAGAGTATTTTTTTTAATTGGGAGTTCACTATTTTCCCTAGCTAGGACCGTAACAGGTACTACCACCCGGTCAGAACGGTCCCGGAACGGCAGCAATTAAGAGGTGGTTTTACTCACCTCAAAACCTCCAATCTCCAAATCAGGAGCCCTACAGCCAGAATGTACCCGAACGTCCTTTCTTGAGCCAAATATTGAAACTAATGATTTAAGCTCTGTCAGGAGAGTGAAGTGTCGTCCATATATCATTTTATGAAACCTTTTTACGGCAAAAATCAATACAAGAACGTTACGTTGGAGTAAGAGATGTAAAAGCTTGCGTAATGGCTTTTTCTGTACCATTAGCGAATAGGTGTGAAATAATTGAACCCACTCCGTATTTGGAGGCATCCACTCCTACAACTATTTTCTGGGCCAGATCAAAATGTGGGAGGAGTAAATCTGAGCTGAGCAAGGATTTGATTTTTTTTTTTTAATTGACAGTTATCATAGCAAGATCATTTGGTATCATTTGCTACCAGTCTACTGAGTGATTTTGTTTGTGTAATGATGAAAGAAAATCTCTATAATGACTTCCTTAATCGAGAAATGAGCGAAAATGCTGACATCCGATGGTGGCGGCATGCGCTGAATAGTTGTAATATTCTCCCGGTCTGGTCAGCGTCCTTCTTGGGGAAATATGAATCCGAGACATTTGATTGATGTCAAGAAAAACCGGCATTTCCCAAGGTCGAAGATGAAAACCAAATTCTTCAAAACGTTTGTAATCCGTTTAGTCAACACATGTTTTAAGCGAGTAGCGATAAGAGAACCCTCGCACCGTTGATACCGGTCAGCATTTGTCTGGTGAAAAGTCGTAGTAGTTGGTTTTATATCAAAAAGGCAATCCGGTGAATTGAAAAAGTTCACGGTGTATTATATTAAGTCGTTCCTTAGATATGGAAGACACTTCTACTTGTAGGTAGGCTTCTGCGAGATCAAGTTTTGCATATAAGTACCACCATTAAGCAAGGTAGATATATCCTCTGGGTAATGATCTCCGTGTGCAGTACTGACGTCAGTTGGAAAGTCAACACAAAACAGAATGGAGTCGATGATTTTTTTTTTTAACTACCATAATTGATGCGGCCCTCTGAGTGTAAGAGACACGTATGTGCACAATCATTTCTCCCAGACGGTTTTTGCTCATTGTTAACGAACTCTAATGCAGCATATGGAATAGGCCATTTGTGTCGAAATAAGTCGCCTCTTCTTGGGTAAATAGTCCCGTATTGTTATTGAACACTATGGAAAAGCATTCTATCAAATGTTTGGAATGGTCTGTGATAATACATAAGAACGATAAGTTCCTGGTTATCAGGTTATATACAGAATTGAGTGGGACATCGAAAATTCCAAGAGGATCAATGAAATTAATGCCCAGTAGGTTATAATTAGTATTTGCTAGATGCACTTATTTCATTCAATTTTCTACAATCAAACTCGCCGGTAATTTGAACGCTGCTCCTGTTGCATTCCAGGCTACATATTTTAAAAAAAAGAAGAAAAAAAAAGAAACGTGTTGAAAAATCCTGTTTTGAGATAATTCCAATGAGAATTGAAGCCAGATTTAACTAGACAAAATTAAGATTAAACAAACGCGACACCGTCCGTCCTTCTCCCACCAATAAGAAAGACACCATTAAGGTATCCACGAAGATATCAAATAAAATAAAAACATATGTTTCAAGTCAACTATCCAAAAGAAAAGATAATTTCACCGACATTTGTCCAGAGAAAATTTTATATCCAAACATTAATTCAGATTCCCTTGAATAAAAAGTGAAAAAAAATACTATTTTGAAGTGCCCATGGACAAAGAAAAACGCCTCTAAAATAAAACTGTTCTCTATTATTCATCTGAGAGTGCCTTTTTTGCCTTCTATCAACATGACTGATGCTAACCTTCAGCAGAGTTACTTATTATGCCTTCTTTGAATAATAAATGAGTTTGGCTAATGGTCGTCATCGTTTATGGGAAATTAAAGTTATATCTGACATATCGATCTGAAGACGAGCCTCATGATCAGCGATATGGTGGGCGACATATTTGCGTTTTGATTGCGAATGAGATAAAAACGTGGCCTATCAAAAGATTGATAATGCGGACGAATGGTGATGTGTGTCGGTTTGTGCTGCGGAACAGGTCCTTATATCCCTTTTTCTATTGCATTAACGTCAGCGAAGTTATTTAAACGGACTGTGACGAACAAAGTGCCATTTTGCACAGTTTCAACAAGCAGACAGAGGTTTGCGGAATGACGTTAGGTCTGATTAAATCTTGATGATGAATTGTATTGACATTAGTAGCTATTGAATTAGCCGATTACTGCACCATAGTTGAATCATGTTTGAGATTGTCCAATCGCTGATATTCAGCCGCCTCTAGTGGCAGATTTTGTTCAATTTTACCCAAAATATGTGTGCGAATGTCAATGTCACTGGGTGAACGTAAATCACAAGCGTAAATCAGATATTGAAATTGTAAGTCAGTGATGGATATTATCTTAAACCGTTGACATTCCCGAATAAGTATGCCAACATATGCAGAGAAATCACCAGTGTCACATTCCGTTAAGACAATGAAATTAGTATTGAATAAAGAAGATTGCTCACAGAAATTTTTTTCCAATACGTCTAGAGTCTGGTTGAATGAAGAGTCGCGTGGAAGTATGGGAATAATATAGTCGCAGTACGGACTGAATTTACGTAACAAAAGCCGGACCTACCAGTCATCTAACTGGTCAGAAAAATTCACCCATAAAATGGACTCGTAGCGACTGAACCACGTCTCCAAGATTAAGTTAATAGCCGGGTCAAATCTGAACTCTCTTATGAAGCTGGGGGTGGACTCAACCGTAGATATGTTAGAATTAGCCGCTGTTGAGGGCTTTGACGGAACGTTTTTCGGTAATATCTGTCCATATTTCTGAGATGAGTTATTGTAAATACTTGCACTATTTACTTTTTTCGGACTGTTATCCCCATCTTTGTCATATTCACGACGTTTAGGCGCTCCAAGTGGATAAAAGCGTTGGTGTTGAAGTAATCCAGTGACTTGAACCAAGGAGTTGTGAGTTCAATACCTGGCCTCGGCAGAGGTGAACAAACACTTGAAGAAAAAAAAAGAAGAAATAACTGAAACTGAGATATCCAGAAAAGGCATGGCACGTGGAACTAGAACAATCTACCCCAGTGGACTAAATAAAGAGTTCAGTTTGAAATTCCAACGTAGATCACCTGAAGAAGGCCGGAGCGTGTAACGACCGAAACATCGCGAATATGGCAATAAAGGTCAGGACAACAGTCCGAAGAATGTAAATTGTGTAAATAGTTACAATCCCTCATTTCAGAATTATAGACAGATCATAAAGATTGCCGGTGCGTACAACGGCCAAAATATCGTGAATATGATAATAAAGATGAAAACAACAGTCTGAACAATGTAAATTGTGTAAATAGTGACAATACCTGACTCAGAAATATAGACAGATCCCGAAGAAGGCCGGGGCGTACAACGGATGAAACGTCATGAAGATGACAATAAAGATGAGGGCAACAGTCCGAACATTGTAAATAGTGTAAATAGTTTTTCAACAAATAATTCCGTCAGTTTTATATGTTGTTGCCACCGTTGATATTATGAAATAGTTTATAGCCTCGTCGCCAAAAAATGATTAAAATCGGCGTTCTGAACTGATCTGCCATGACACATAGTCAAAAGAAATTCTTTTTATGTATATTATCGGTAAACTAACCAAAATTAATGCTTGACTAGTCTTAAAATAATAAAATAATACAAATTTCTGTCTGAAATTCTGGGATGAGTTTTCATGATTTACACTATTTACAACATATTCAGACTATTATCATAATCTTTGTTGTTATCAAAACGTTTCTCCCAGTGTACCTTTCGGCTTTCCTCAGGTGTATATTGATCTGGGTAACCTACATGCAATTCAGAACTGCACCTAACCTGCTTGCTGATAAATGCCGCAATTGTTACTGCTGCCTGTCATGTTCTGATTGCTGCTGCTGTTGAAGATTTTCTGTCATGTCTTTCTTGCTTTATTAGCGGCTCCCATATTGTATTTATTTCCATGCTAGGCCTACTAAGGAGATCCTTATAGCCTAACATAAGAATAGATTCTTTCAAACGTCAAACTCTCCAGTGTTCTTCCTCGTCCAGTATTTTCACTTCATTCCACAGGAGCTGATGACTACGCACTTCCATCACCTGAGGAAGTCCGGGAGACACAACGACCGAAACACTATTATTACAACAACAAAGATAAGGACAGTAATCCGAATATAAATAGTGTAAAAAAGTTTTAAATATGTTCCACTAAGAGAACAATAGGCAGTTAAAAGGTCAACTGAAAAGCATCTAGCCAGGATTTAATATTTAATGAATATCCTATGGCATGAATTGTTTAGCGAAGGTGTTGACACCTCTATATAAAATTTGACGTCGCCTGACGTCGCCATTTGACTATGTGTTATGGCAGACCAGTTCAGAACACTGATTTTAATCATTTTTGGCGACTAGGCTATAAACTATTTCATAATATCAACGGTGGCAACAACATATGAAACTGACGGAATTAGTTTTGTCTGAAGTCTTACTGTATATGAAATGGAATGTTTCGGAGAATATTTTAACGACCATTTACCAAGGAAATTTTTTTTTACTCTTTTAATACGGTTTTGTTAACTGATTGACCCTTTTTACGGCTTATCAACACTTTGCAGGTTATTTAAAGCCAGAATTTTTTTTTTAAATTATAAGGATTCTTTTTTTTTAGAGAGAGAGAGAGAGAGAGTAATGGTTTAGTGATACAAGTTTTACTAATTAAGAAGAGGCGAAGCGATGGATTCATACTTTTGTCCCAAAGGGTATTTGCGCCTAAGTGAATATAACGGACTCAACGGGAATTCGAACTCTGCTCTCTGAATAACAATTCCAAGCCATTACCTATTACAACAACTACGCATCTAAGCTTGCAACACCTGGAATTCCCAAACAGTCACCCATCTAGGTAATGACCAAACTCGACGGTGTTTAACTTCTGTAATCGCACGGGAACCGATGTTTCAACGTGATGTGGTCGTATGCCTCTTTTATTACGGGTTCTACATAAAATGAGATTTGCCATACAAATAGCAATAGTGTAGCAATAAGCTTGCGACATTTTGTCTGTGAGGAAAGAGGCTGCAGAGTGGAAAACTAATATTCCCGCTCAAAACCGTGAAGACGAACTGGAAAGGCTGGAAAGTGAAGATTAAATAGCTACATCCTAGATGAACAATTAGTCAATATACTTTTTCATTAATTATTTGATGTTTCTGGACATTTCTTGGGGTGGGGGGTCTTGTAGGTCGGTTATCAACGCGACAAATGGTCCCCAAAACTAGTTTGAAATCTGACTGAAATTAATTATGTCCATTTCAGACGAATAGCTTTGAGAAAGGCAAGCGGCAAGCACCTACTACTTCCTGTTCGCTCTCCTAGCGTCATATGCCTGGATAAAACTATGTCGCTAATGTCACACTACGATAACTGACAGTAAGTATTTAGGTCAACCATTGTCATCTCCATTCGCAGCAATAAAACTAGTTATTTAGTGTGTAAAATTTACATCTGCAGTTTGCTTAAATTAAAGTAAAAAAGCAATTATTGTATTGATTTTTAATTAAACTTTTAATAAATCTTTTTAAGTCTAAACAAAACCTTTGTGTTTGATATATCAACTGTATTTAAATTAAGACAGACAAAAATCTTTAAAATACGAACAAATACATGATATATTTAACAGCGCAAAGCATTTGATTTTGAACTCATAATAAAAGCGACGCAATTCTTGCAATTCATCGTTTCATATAAAAACTCCAGCCATATAAATTTGATATTCGATGATCTAATTCTATTTCCTTAACAACAGTTACGCTTAATTCTCTTTATGGCTATTGTAACTATTTAAAGAAACTCGTCTCTGTAAAAAAGAAGAATAAGATAAGGAAAAGCAGGAGATGATTTATTGAAATAAAGAGATCAATTGACAAACAATAAGATTATAAACCAAAGGATCAAAACTGGAGTAGAATCGATGTTCGCCGCTGATGTAACCGGTTTTCATCTGTATGATGGCATAGAAAAATGGCATATGTCTAAAAGGAATAAAAAGGTATATATTTTTTTTTTATCTTTTAGGTCAAAACCTCTTTTTTGTTGGGGTAGACTGGTTTGTAATAAATAAGAAATGAGGGAGATTTCGACCAATTTTATGACTTTAACAAATCTATTACAATACTTACAGCTCATCAATTAATAATTATTGTGAAAAAGTCAGTATTATGGCTGAGGAAGTTGCGCATATGCTGATGTTTAAGGCTGGGACATATTCTTTATTCAGCGTTTCCGTACGTATGTCCCTGGGTGGGAATCTATACTAAGTTTAGAAAGAAAAAAGAAAGAAAGAAAGAAAGAAAGAAAGAAAGAAAGAAAGAAAGAAAGAAAGAATGAGATAAAGAGAAAAACGTAGAAAGAAAGAAACCGAGCAAGAAAGAAAAAATATATAAAGAAAGAGAGAAACGTAGAAAGAAAGACACAAACCTAGCAAGAAAGAAAGAAAGAAAGAAAGAAAGAAAGAATGAAAGAAAGAAAGAAAGAATGAGATAAAGAGAGAAATGTAAAAAGAAATAAACCTAGCAAGAAAGAAAGAAAAAAACTAAAAAGAAAGAGGGAAACGTAAAAAGAAAGAAAGAAAGAGAAGACGAATGAGATAAAGAGAGAAACGTAGAAAAAACTTAGCAAGAAAGAAAGAAAAACCTAGAAAGCAAGAGAGAAACGTAGAAAGAAAGAATCCTAGCAAGAAAGAAAGAAAGAAAGAAGGAATCAAAGGACGAATGAAATAAAGAGAGAGACGTAGAAAAAAAAGAAACCTACGAAGAAAGAAAAAAACTAGAATGAAAGAGAGAAACGTAGAAAGAAAGAAAGAAATCTAGCAAGAAAAAGAAAGAAAGAATTTTATGATTTAAATTTAACGATGTATCAACTTCAGATGGGTTATTTAATGTTAGATATAATAATTATAAAACAAAATCACACATAATTAATAGAAAGGTAGACATAGGTCTTACTCCTCTGCACACGATGAAGTTAGAATAGTCGAAGTCCCACCAATAGCGTAGAACAAAGTAAACGATAATCGTGTTCGTAAAGATAAAAAGATCGTATTTAGATTGTATTTAACTTGAGTTTATAACAAACGAGAATGTCTAGTTAAATCAGGTACCTTCATAGATTCGCGATATTTAAGGTTTAAAATGATTTTTTCTAAATGAAAAATTGTTTTCATTTTGCTTTGAAGCTAACAGATTAAGGTTAATATTTCCAATAAACAAAATAGTTTTCTGTATTTCAAAACTAATTTAAATTGACTGGAAAGAGATTTTTTAATAGTTGATTAGTGTCCTTTTTTCATCGCAATGTAATTCCTATTATTAAAAAAAATCTTCCAAAAAAAAATATACTTTTTTGAAATTTTATCTGAGGAAAATTAGTTGATTTAAAGTTTAATTAATCTGATTTGAAACAAATATTATTTACTTTAAGTTTAAAATATACCAGAAATTCATTTTAACATGAGGGTAGCTGTTTATTTAAGCTGTTGACGTGTTGATAGCTTGATGACATATGAATGTTTATCTAAAGTTGATCTATGGAGATTTATCCGTAAGAAATAATTGGAGAATATACCGTGAGTTCCTTTTATATAGAATTTTTAAGTACTCGGTAATCTTAAAAAATTAATATAATTAATAAAATATCCTTCGTAATTTAATTCCTTATTGAATTTAAATACTTTGGCATTAAATTTACTAGAGTTATTGCTATTACTTTCTGTTAATGTGAATGAACAATGGTACCTACAAAAATCGGCACGTTTAAACACATACAAAATATTCAAAATTCTTTTTAAAATACTAGAGCTCATTAAATTTAATAAGCTTTATCATAGGTAAATATAGTTTTTACTTAATAACAATATTTCTTAACCTTTAGACCATTGAAAATGAATTTTAAAAAATTTTAAATTTATGAATTATTCTAATTAAAATATTAAATTTTAAAAAATGAAAAAAAGATCTTATAAAATTCATTATTCATCAAAAAAATTTTTTTTCTTAAGACAATCGTGTTCTTAATATATCTTATTCGTAATTTATAAGATACAAATAATATATATATATTAATATATCTTATTCGTAATTTATAAGATCTAATAAGATATATTAAAAGCTTTTCTAATTAAATAATGTTTTAGTTTTATTTCATTTTTTTATTTTACAATTGAAACAGATTTTTGTAAGACGAGGTTCGATTTTGCAAAAAGTTGATGATTTCAATGTTCCAATGAGTTCTGGTATTAATTAATTAACTAATATAGTCATTAAAATTATCTCGTGAAATTTTTCATAAAATTACGTAAGTGGGGTGTAACGCATTTAAAAAAAAAGTTTTTTGCTCAGATTTTCTAAAACAATAATTTCATTCATTTGTGAATAAGTCTTGAAAGTTTAACCTGAAATGAGTTTTTGTTGATTATCAACATCAAGAAAATCAATGTCCATAAGTCAGAATGACCCTACTCTGCCAATAATCGGCATCGATATCGAAGTTTGAATTTTTTTCTTTCTAATTCCCTCCCTGCAAGTAAGGCGATAAAATCACTAAGACGCAAGTGGTACCTAGAGTGAAGAAGAAAGGAAAACAAAAAAACAGAATACAACGAAATAGAAATGACGATTAACGTTGCATTTAATTTTTTATCGTAGTTGACAGGAAATCAAAAATGTAGAAAGGGAGTTCCACAAGCGAGAAGTGAGAGAGAAGAAACTGTCAGCATAGAACTTGCGGTTGTATCTCGTAATTACAACAGTAAAATATTTATACATAACTATCAATCTCATAGTGTGCTTAAATCCTTGATTCTTTCTATCCTCTATCTTTACAAGAGTTAAATCGGGCAGAAATTTGAATACTACTGCCATACATGGGCAGGAACGCCTAGTCTTCATTTTTCGTTCTCGACAGAGTTCAAAAGCGTCTCCGCGTCCTTGTAGGCGATGAATTATTTGTCACCCTACAACCCCTTTACCACAGACGAAAGCCTCTCACTACTCTATTGCTATTTCCATGGAAAGTGTTTAAACGAGCTACCTTCCTTAGATCCACCATTTCTAACCTTCACGGCTAAAACCCGGCATGCCTCGCCCTTTTATAACGAACCACCCTCATTCCCTTCGTATTCCATTGGGGAGATATAAATTCGACTCTAGCAGTTTCTTCTCACGAGCCGCTGGAAGCGACTCCCAAGAGAATGCTTCTCCGATCACTACAATCTTAACCTGTTGAAGTCGAGGCTCAATTGTCATCTTCCTCACATATCCACGTAAAGTGTGATTCTTAATCTGCAACCACAAAATTCAAGGTGTACAAGGCGGGTACACTCTGCTTTATGTCCGTAAAGACTGATGAAATTATCCGCCTGGATAAATCGCTGACAACGTTTTTACCTTTGGCTTCAGATGGTTAGACAAAGTCACCAAGCACCACCGTGTTGGAAGAAACTGGCTCGTTGTCAGTCTCTTCAGTCAGTGTCGACTACGATCACTGGAACTGAAGGAATGATAATTGCATGCCAAGTCATATACGGTGAACTTGCTACATGGCAACGCACAACAGTCCGTTCAGCTTCGCGTTTCAACGATGTCTGCGCGACCTGAAACTCCCTTGCATCGACCCAGACAAATGGGAATTGGTTGCAAACAGTTGAAAAGGTCAGAAGTGGCGAGGAAAAGCGGAACCAATAGCTGGAGCCAGTGTGGAAGAGACTGTCATTCAATTGTCGATCCACTTCAGACAGTGGTTTCAAAATGAATGATTTTGACCTACAAGATGTTTTCATGTTCTTACAAGATAGATGCCGACTAATATTGATAAAATATATATACAAGAGGCATATATCTGAATCATCAAGTATTGATTCCTATGTCGAGGCTGCAGCTCTCTCTCTTTTCGTGTCTCTTGTTCTTTCTTTATATATATATATATATATATATATATATATATATATATATATATATATATATATATATATATATGCACATTTCAAATAATACGACAGACACGGCGCTTTTTAATTAATTTTTATATAATTTCTCATGCGATCTGAGAATTTTTTTTTCGTTTCAGATGATAAATTATATGAAATATTTTGACTGTTAAATAAGAAATAGTTTGTTGCATGTATATATCTTGACTGTGTTTTGAAAAATGAAAACATTATATAAATACATACATGCAGCAAACTATTTCTTATTACACAGTTAAAATATTTAATCCTTGAAAATAGCTAAATGTATAGCCGAAAGCACTCGGCTAAAAAGAACATTGGAACAGTTTTTATATAATTTATCATCTGAAAAGAAAAAAATTATTAGATCGCCTGAGAAATTGTATAAAAAACTAAATAAAAGCACCTTGTCTGTTGTATTCAATGAAATGCGCATGAAAGAAGGATTGCTGCCTAAATACACACACACACACACACACATATATATATATATATATATATATATATATATATATATATATATATATTTTCAGTAAAAACTAATGACAAGGTACTGCAGTTAGATTTTTATTTCATTTTTATTGTGTTATAATTTTCTTTTCTGGACATAAATTATGTAAGAATTTTCCGAATGTTCTATATATCAGAGCGCTTTCGGCTATTCTATTAGCCATTATCAAGAATGGTTTTATTTTTACTTTTAACTGAATGTATGGACAGTTCTTATTTATGCAGACCTCTAGAGATACACGAATGTTTTATCTTACAAACACAGTCAGCACATTCTGGCCGTTTTCTTAAATGATGTTATTGAGTGTTGGCGTTTTAGTTTTTCTTTTGCTTTCATGGTTACAGTGTTTAGAAAATAAAGGATGGTTTGTGACCCAAATACACAATTACACACCCATACACACACACACACACACACATATATATATATATATATATATATATATATATTCGGCAGAAATTTCGAAACGGCGTACTCTACTGAATTCGCACCTGAAGCTCCAATACAAACACTTCAGAGTGTTCAGGTGTCAATCTGAGGACACTGCAGAGGATTCGGAAAGGGAAGGATGAGTGTATTGGTGATTACGAAGTTACGACAGCTCGAAAAAGTCACTCACATCGTTCTGACAGGAAAAGAACTCCCGAATTTGTTAATTTTGGTAAATATATCTGTTAAAATCAGATGTCAATGTTATTTTCATTTTGGCATAATTCAAACGACAATTTATCCATCGCACCCTATCTCTCTCTCTCTCTCTCTCTCTCTATATATATATATATATATATATATATATATATATATATATATATATATATATTCAGTTCTCTTGATGGTTCTTGAATGAACTTTGAAGATGGAATCCAGGGTATGAATGTTGTTACCATTACTGAAGGCCGGAATGATCTTTTTTCCTCTCACCACTGCTCAGTTGGGAAGACAGTGTGTCTAACAGAAAACAACTTTATCCTGGTTTCTTTTTAGTTAAATAATTCAAAGGGTTTTTCAGTGATTCTTAAGACAAATGGTGTCAAGGTGGCTAAAAGTCTTATCTGAAAACATGGAAAAAAAGAAACGCAATTAGTTTAGTTGGTTTTAGATACTAAACATTTTGTGGGATGAATAATTATACAGTTACACGATTTGGACAATTCTGCTGTTACACCCGGTATATATATATATATATATATATATATATATATATATATATATATATATATATATATATATATATATATCCTACGCGACAGTACAACTCAGGTTTCATGTTCAATGCAATCTTCAGGTACTGAGTTGAATTTACATCGTTTGGATAACACCATTTGTTTTATATTTCTGTGTCTCACGGGATATGTTGTTGTTTGGGTGACTTATATCTGTAGATAAATATTTAATTGCAATCTTGAATTGAAATTTAGCCTCAAACTTACATTCAAGATTGAAAATAATTATTATTAGAAATTCTAGTTCTAATTTTTATAATTATAATTTTTTAATTTTCGTTAAAAACAAATGATGTTATTAAAATAAGTTTAAGGATAAGGGTAACTCTATTTTTAGCTTAAAAATAGTGATGAATTCATGAAAATGAAAATTAATAAAATAAAAGATTTGTAGTGATAAAAAAGATAATACAGTAAATAATAATAATAATAATAATAATAATAATAATAATAATAATAATAATATAGATAAAAAGAAAAGACCACAAATAGGATAAGAATAAAAATAAGAATGAAAATAAAAATAAAAATAAAAATAATGGTTATATAGTAAAAAAGTAAAAATAGATAATAATAATAATAATAATAATAATAATAACAACAACAAAACCAGTATCTATATTGATCTGGTTCAACGTGCTTGAGTAGGAATTTACTTTTGTGTAAGCAGGTACTCATTAACTCGCTCCTTTTGTTTAACATATTGGTGTTGCTCATATTTTTTACGATCATTAACTTCTCCGAAAGACATAAGCTACATTTATCGACTTTCCTATTAAAAGGATTAGCTTTTGTTATGTAGTCCCAGGTGATAGTTGGGTTTCTATTCTCACTTTTTATTTTTTTCAGAAAAATTTAGAAGACAGTGCTGTTTCTATATTTAATATTGCCTTATATCCTTTGATGATGGTAGAAGTGTGATTTCCAATGGTTTTCGGTAAAACCAACATAAACCAATCTCGTCACCATATTTGATGTTAGCTTTATAAACTAATGCCTTATTCGTGCATCTGCCGCTTAATTGACAGGGTTTGTTTTTTCGGCAGTTGCATTCTTTAGTGGTGGGAGATGTTTTTGGTTGGTTTAGAATAACATTGTTGTACAGTGATTGGTCGATGTTTTTAGCACAGCTATAGCTAACTTTGACGTTGTTTTTATTGAAATTCTTTTTTAGCGTTGGGGAATGATAGTATACAAGAAAAGTGAATAGAAATTAACGCTGATATTGAAATCTGAGCAAAATTAGTAAAAAAAATAAAGTATTACAAAAATAACTGTAAACAACTGAAACAATCGAATTATTTTCATTTTGAATACTGATTTATACACACTCCTTTTTATTCCAGTGTTAGGAATAATAATTCTACCGAGGTTATTCTAATTGACAAGCCTTAAACTCTATGCGATCTATCACAGAGAATGCAGACTTACTTAACAATAAGTTGACATTCGGTGAAATTCTAAGGACTTAATCGACCATTGGTCAGAAGCCAAATGATCTAAATCTTATATTTCAAATTTCTGCCAACAAGAAACAATAACTGCAACTCACAGACACTAACGGCATCCAACTTGATTTTGTTATTAAGATAAAATGCGGATATTTTATTCCGTCTTATGTAAACTGCTTTTCATCATAAAACAGTTTCTTTAAAAAAAAAAATAATGGTTTTTATCTTTTTAATTTAATGTCACGTGATTGCATCTATCTAGGATGTCTAGGATAATTTCGATAGAATTTCGCCACGACATAGACTTTGTTATTCCAATAATTGAAAATCAATCAAACTTTTCAAGTATCTGAGTCAGGTTTTTAATGATTTTCTTAACACAGTCCTCATTAAAACATTAACGGTTAATTTACTAATTTAATTTGCAGCTGATAGGATCAACTTTCTATTAAAATCTAACGAACTTTCTCGCAAAATCTGACTCTTAAAATCATCCAATATTCTGCAGAATGATGGTCTGAATTTAAGAGAATAGTTGCATCTACGGATTACTATAGTTCAGTAATCCAGACGACATTAAAATCACCATATATGGTATATCTCTAATATACAATTAAAACTGGATCAAAGAAAAAAAACACTTGTACTGTTGGCAGTAAATGGTATTAGGTTGTAAAAGAAAATATCCTTCTTTGGTTTCAATTGATATACTGAATCAAAATAATATATTCCTCTCATTATCATTAACATAATCTCATCTATTCGTCACGTTTCCATCTATCTGTCGCAAAATTATTCAGGTTTCGGTGCAAAGAAACATTCAATATCAACTTTAACTTCTTCTTAAATGGTTTCCTATCGGAAAAAATGCGGTAATGTTCTGAGATATGAAAATGTCGCTCGAAACTAAGAAAAGAGAGCTATGTAATATTTAATTTCCTATATGGCAGTAAGTGATGGACAATGTTGTCATGCCTTTCACAAACTAAGAAAAGTATTAAGAGACAGGAAAATGTCGTTAGAAACAAACAAAAGAGAGCTGAACTGCTATGTAATATCTAATCTCTTATATGGTAGTGAATACTGGACAACCTCCTCATGCCTTTCATAAACTAAGCAAAGTATTAAGAAATAGCATAGCAGTTCAGCACTCTTTTCTTTTCAATCCAGAGGGTACAATGACCGAAACGTTCTGATGATAATCATAGGGATGAGGATATTAGTGTGAAGATGAATAACATGAATAGCCGGAGCTTGTTTTCTTAAACAAAATGGCTCCCTTGTTTATAAATTTCGATGAATATGAGAAAAACATAAGAATCAAACCCTGTTCTCTTGGAAAAAAGCCTAAATCGGACTTCGAAAACCAAAGGATCTCCATGCCTTTGTACACAACATTTGTAAAAAAAAAAAAAAAAAAATACAGTCAAAAAAAAGGAAAGACTGTCTTAATACAAATGCTTTAAATGCTTGAGTATCGGGTCAGAATTTGAATCAATGTAGACAGGAAATGATATTTTACAAGCATGAAAATCATATCTTATAGGTATGAAAGTGATATTTTACAGGCACGAAAATGATATTTTACAGGCATGAAGATGATTTTTTATAGACATGAAAATTATATATTACAAGCATGAAAACTATATTTTCCAGACATGAATATTCTTTAATCATTTCACATCAAGCAAGGCGGTAATGTCGCTAGTACTCAGTGGCTTACAGAGAGTGAAAGTGGGAGAAAAGATTGGGTACAGAGAGGAGGGACTGAAGAAAGGGTAAAAGCTGAACAGGGTTCAAGGAGATAGAAGATGGAGATTGAGGTTGCATTTAAATTTTCGAAGATTGTAATTATCAGTGAAGCAAGTAAACGGAAGAGAGTTCCATGGGTGGGAAGTGCAAGAAAGAAACTGTTGGAGTAGAAATGGCGGTTACATTTAACTAATTCAACAGTAAAAGGGTGGGACCTAGATGCGAATCTAATGGCACGCTTATTCTCACGTAGTCCGGGCATCGGGGAAATAAGCTCGTCAGCGCAAGTAGCCATGAAAATATTCTAAAAAACGACAAAGCGAAGCAACATCACGTCGGTAAGAAAGTGACTAAAGTCAAGATGCCAAGTCAAGATACTTTTTTGGATTTCGTCAAGAACCTCTAGATGAATAGCAAGAGCAACAAACCAGATATGACAACAGTATTCAATGCACGAACGAATGGTAGATTTGTAAATGTGCAAGATGGACTCTGATGAGAAAAACCTTCTGGCACGTTACAGTGACCTAACTTTCCTTTCAGTAGATGCAGCTATTGCTTCATGTCAGTTGAAAACGTGAGGCCAAGTGTGCACAATGTATTATTCTCCATGGGTCTAGCACCAGCCATGCTGATGGTGACAGGAAAGTATTTCTGTGGTGGTTGAATGAGAGCAGCTTCATTTTTGAGGCATTAAAATTTACAAGCCATTTCTTGCTCCAGTTAACCACAGATTAAAATTCCTTTTCAAGAACAACGGCCCGGTTAACTTTGTCAACTCTGACGGATTTTCTATTGAAATAGGAGTAAATGGCAGTGTCATCAGCATAAATGCCTACGTGGAAAGTGATGACGTCAGGAAGATCACTGGACCCAGGATAGAGCCTTGATGCATACTCGCGGTCGTGTAAAAGGATCTGGAAGCGAGCCATTTCAAAATGAACTTCATTTCACGATTTGATGAGAACGATTGGATTAAATCAAACAAACGTTCAGTAATACTGTAGTCCTAGAACTTACTTAGAAGACTAGCGTGACAAACCCTGTCAATCGCCTTCGAGATATCTAGAGCCACAGCTCGAGCTTCCCAGTTATTATCAAGAGCTTGATATCCATATTCAGTGATGGCTGTAAGCACATCGGCAGTAGACCTGGCAAAACGGAAGCCATATTATTTATCAGAGAGTAGGTCGTGAGAAGTAAGATACTTAACTACTGAGTCATATTTTCCAGGCATGAAAAAATTTTTCACACAAGCATCAATAAGATTTATGATTGAAAATAATTTTTACAGTCGCCAGTCTAATCGTAAAATAGCAATATTCTTCTTTGATCTTTAAGATCTGTTACACTTTCTTTTAGTTTCATGGTAGCGACTTTTCACAAGAACATATCTGAGGGACCATTCTGTATTCCCTGGTCCAACATATCTGAGGGACCATTCTGTATTCCCTGGTCCAACATATCTGAGGGACCATTCTGTATTCCCTGGTCCAACATATCTGAGGGACCATTCTGTATTCCCTGGTCCAACATATCTGAGGGACCATTCTGTATTCCCTGGTCCAACATATCTGAGGGACCATTCTGTATTCCCTGGTCCAACATATCTGAGGGACCATTCAGTATTCCCTGGTCCAACATATCTGAGGAACCATTCTGTATTCCCTGGTCCAACATATCTGAGGGACCATTCTGTATTCCCTGGTCCAACATATCTGAGGGACCATTCTGTATTCCCTGGTCCAACATATCTGAGGGACCATTCTGTATTCCCTGGTCCAACATATCTGAGGGACCATTCTGTATTCCCTGGTCCAACATATCTGAAGGAGCATTCTGTATTCCCTGGTCCAAAAAGGTATAAGGAGAACTCTGTCCTGGATCGATTGGCTCAGTTTTGGGAAAGATAAACATTAAATTGTGTTATACTACACAATCATGGTGAATGATAAAGCTAATATTAACCGAGCAGCCAGTGTGAGTTACGCTTTTCTTCACTTCCTGGCAATCGGACAGGGATCATAGTGTAGTATCTGTTCACCTTATCTATAACGGTAATGGTAATATTAGCCATTTACTTATATGGAAAAATTCAACATTCATTGACCAAGCAGACAGTGCTACTAAAGTTACGCTTTTCTTGATTTTCAGGACATCAGGCTGGAATCGAAGTGGAGTATCTGTTCTCTTCATTTCTAATTGTAATGGTAATATTAACCGTCTCCTTATAAATAAATATTTGATATTCATTGAATGAGAACCTGGTGTCGGTTGAAATTTATAAAGTCTTTCCATTAAAACATTTCTTCTGAAAAATACGTTTATCAAGTTCACCCACTGTTATCGCTCTCTTCACTGTTCGTTGTGGGTGGGATTCCTTTCTAATCTTTTGTCCAATGTTGCGTGGGAGGTCAACATCTTCATTATGTCATCATTTTCTTTTCAGTTACATACACTATACATTTTAGGAGTTACAAGATCTCAAGTGACGTGTTATCTGGTAGATGTTTTAGTTACTCTTTAGCGCCAGTCCACAAAATAACGAAGAAGGATTATCCTTACTAAGATCTAAAGTCGTCATTCGCCCGAAGTCACTTTTATTCATTGATTTGAGAAAAATGTTGTATAGCCATGGTGAATAAACAGACTAGGGTCATACGAGCCGTCTGTCCCACAGTTGATGCTCAATGTCAGATTAAGTTGATTGATTTGTATAGAGCTGACAATCTAGATATTTCTGTACGGGTCTGGCGACATGTATAACATCCATATGAAAATCTCGATCTGAACCGTGTTTTTAGTTTAATGTTTTGGTTTTATAGTAACTCGCAGTGTTGGGTAAAACCTACCCCTAGGCCAGATATAATAAATCCTTATTGGCCAATAAATGTGTGAATGATATCGATCGATTATTACATCATATTAGGATGCGGAATATGGACATAAAAATGACAAATGAAGGTTCATAATGAAAAGAGAATAAATAAATGCCAATCAAGAACTTTGAATGCTTACGTGGATTAATTGGACACCTGCTGTAGAGCGAACGTAAGGAAGACATTGCTACTATCGGTGATACTGTTAACATGACGAGTTCAAACCTCAATAGGTGCTCTTTATTTTGTCATATTAGCCGTCTGTATCACAATTGATGTTCAAAGTCAGATTAAGTTGATTGATTTTACATAGTGTTTCTTGAGTTATTTAATATCGAATTTTGTTTTATTCATCTCTAACTATTGGTTCAGTATCGTCGATTTACTTCCTTATCATTTATCATTCAAACATTTTAACAACATTTGTCTATCATTTTATTCTTTTATCATTTTCTTATTTATTGATTGAAAGTTAACATTTTTATGAACGCGGACGTATTTTCAGATTTGTTGAAAAAGCGTTTCAAGCCGTAGCGTTATTTCGTTTTGTTTCGCACTTTTATTATTGATTTGTAATAGTCAATTTCTTATTTATCTTTCAAATATTTTTAGCAAAACTTTTTTTTTTATATTTGATGATAATTTTATAGTTTTATTCTTTTTCTTATTTATTATATCATTATATTATTATCATTTAAAATATATATCATAATAATTCTTGAAGTGGTGCATTTGATGATGAACATCCAGTGTAATACGTACATATATATATATATATATATATATTCGTCTGCGCGTGTGAATCTGTGTGTTCATGCGCATATATATAATATGTATGTGTGTGTGTTATTTATTATTATCGCTACACAATAGCTTTCATGTTTCAGCACTCAAAATGTGCTTCCTCAGGCGATAGTAAAAAATTGTTGAGTTAAAAATTATTTTTATTTTTAAATTTCAAAAACAGATGAAAACCCTATAACAACTATATACAACAATATATATATATATATATATATGTGTGTGTGTGTGTGTGTGTGTGTGTGTGTGTGTGTGTACACTGAGAAGGGATAAACTCTTAGCATTAGGTCTTTACGGCTACATTTAGCCAGCTCAAATGTAAATTTGGTGAGATCTCGATGCCTGTCTATTGCTGCGTTTAAAATCAAAAACTCTAGGTACCATAGCGAAGGGCTCATTCGAACAATTACCATGGAAATATTTATAGAAAAGACATAGAGAGGCAACCTTACGGCGGTTGAAATGTGACTGGAGCCGAGCTACTATATCAGGACCAATAATATTGCAGATTCTTCTTTAAATCTTATCAAGGAGCTCAAGCTAAATAGCAGGGGCACCGAATCATATGTGGCAGCAATATTCTAAGCGTGGTATGTATCGTTGTTATATTGATCGCCATTTTACTATAAAAATGCATTGTTAATTTTCATTGGGGATTTACTATTTGCCCATAGCTGGGACCCTATCAGGTGCTACTACCGCGAATTAGACATGAACCAGGGAACAACAGCACTTAATGGTTCCACGCCCCCCCCTCAAAGCCTCCAATCTTCCGATCAGAGACTTTGCTGCCGTCATAGCAAGCACGATTGAAATAAACAATAAACAATTAATCTTTATATCTTATATATGAAAATAAAGAATAAGCAGCCCAGCAACTCCTGAACAAGTTCTATCAAATTAATGGCACAACAGTTGCCAAAAATCATTTTAATAAGTTTGTAAGTATTCTGGAATGCCTATACAATTTTGATAATTGCTTTATTTTCCCCGACTGACAGAAATTAATATTCTCAGTTGTATGCTGATTGAATTCCAACTGTCATTTAAAAATACTTCAACGTATTTCCATTAAAATTTCTTTATGCAAGTAGGACTGGTTGTTGGAGTTGAATTTGTTTTGTTTATTGAAAATATACGCGTCTCAATATATTGCTGATACGCGTGTATTTTCTTTTTGCTCTATTGTTTTTGGTCCGTTGTGCTCAAAATATCCAACTTTCCTCGATCGAGTTCTGACGAGTGAGGAGCGATAACCGGTTAACTCATTCCACATGTGTCATATAGGAAGAAAATGAATAACTACCGACACCGAGGTTCGAGCGTGACCCTCTAGCCTTATGAATGCATGTTTCCACCAGGTGTATGAATAGCGGTGTCAGGCTACTGACTGCATTGATTATTGAGTGGAACTATCCAGTCGAATTAGTGTGAATTATTGTGCATCGATAATTTGAGTTTTTATTTAGGATTCACCGGACGTTAAGCCGATCCGAGCTACTAACAGGGTATTCAGTGAAATGGTTAATTATCTTTCGTTGACTTTTACTTCTTTGTTCTTATTAAGTATTTATATGCGGTTGTAATTAAAAACTGTTTTATCGAAACATGGAAGTCTTGAGTTATACTTAATTATTAACGGCCACCGTACGTCGCAAAAACAATATTATTTGTTCCTCTCTTTTTGCTACTAATTTCGTATTGCCAACTATCATAGTTGTTGCTTTTCTCCTTTTTGTTGCTTTATAATTATGTCCATTTCTGTTGCTTTAATTAGATTGTGTAACTCTAATACAGAAGACACGGTGTTTATAGCAGACACGGGAAAGACACTACAAAAGGTTCTACAGAAGGTAACAAAGGAAAGCGAGAAGAAAGGACTAAGTGCAAACTATATGAAGACAGAATGTATAGATATCAGTAAAAAGATGATTCCAAAATACAAATTACAAATCGGGGATACTGAAATGAAACACGTACAGAAATTTAAATATCTGGGAAGTGTTTTAATAGAGGACAGAAAGTGCGACACTGAGATTCGAACACGTATTGGGATGACCAAAGATGTATTCCAAAAGCTAAGCAAGTTATTATGAGACAGAAAAATTTCGTAAGAAACATAGAAAGGAGTACTGGATTGTTAAGTGATATATGTCCTCCTGTATGGCAGCGAATGTTGGACATTCTTCTCAAAGATAAAAAACAGACTTGAAGCAAGAGAAATGTGGTTCTACAGAAACATAATGAGGATAACATGGACCGAACAACGAGGTTTTGTAGAGAATGGAAACAAAAAGGAAACATACTTAACATCAGGAAGGGGCAGTTGAAATATCTGAGGCACTTAATAAGGAAAGAGCTATTGGAAAATCTGATACTCACAGGACAATTGAGGGACAGAGGAAAGCAGCGTGTAACATACTTGATGATCTTAAGCAAATGGATGACTGAATAGAGTTTTGGAGAAATAACGAAAAGACATAACTTGTTGAGAGTTACAGTGGACGGGAAGATGTGGAGGGCCATGATCGCCTACATCCTGAAGGAATATGGCATATAAAAGAAGAAGATTATCTCTAATAAGATCTCCAGTTTTCTTTTTCAAACATTTCAGCATGCCAAAACCAAAATACCCTGACGTTATACACGGTGAAGCTATCTCGAAACAATTTTTTGCTCCGTGAAGCAGATGGTGTTGAATTCCGTACTTATTCAAATTATACATCTGACCAACAAATCAATATATGCCGTTCCGTCAATTTTCCTACTCCCCAATTATGTTCCCCTGTCTGTTATATGAAACACACCCTAGAAAAGTGTTAATGTGTAAAGACCTTCTTTAGTTAGGCTTCGTCAGGAAATGAAATCAGTAAGCCGAGTTCAACACACACACACACACACACACACATATATATATATATATATATATATATATATATATATATATATATATATATATATATATGAAGAAAAATATACGGAAAAAACTAGCAAAAATCCTTATATGCAATTATGCTGTTTTAATGTTAATATAATGTCAACGTCGGACGTTTCGGTCTAATAAACCATCTTCAGGACATATTCATAAAATATAATTAACATTATCAATTCAACATGACAAAGAAGATGGGCATAATGCTAATTATATTTTATGAATATGTCCTGAAGATGGTTTATTAGACCGAAACGTCAGACGTTGACATATTAACATTAAAACAGCATAATTGCATATAAGGATTTTGTTTGTTTTTTCCGTATATTTTTCTTCATACTGTCGGATCTATATCCATATATTTGCTTACCTATATATATATATATATATATATATATATATATATATATATATATATATATATATTCTGTTTATACATTATTTTTCCTATACGAAAACCGTCATTTGGCCTGAGCTGCTATATAGCATTTACCTTCAGAGACGCGTTTGGTTTGGTTTGGTTTGGTTTGGTTTGTTTTACGGCATATCAACACCTCAATGGCTTATTTAATGCCGACAACATTTTTATTGCTGGTAATATTTTTTTCTAAAAATGTATTGCTGGTAAAAAATTTTTCCTCAAAAATCTATTGCTGGTAATAATTTTTTCCTTCAAAAACCTATTATTAAAACCTATTTTTACATTTTCATAGTATTTTGACCCATGGTTGGATTTTAACTATTTGCCCATAGCTGGAACCCTGACAGGTGCTACCACCCCTGGTCAGGGTGGACCTGGGAAAACCAGCAATTAAGAGATGGTTCCACGCTCCTCAAAGCCCCCTGATCAAAACCTTTCTGCTGCACGTTAGTTTATCGCCTTACCCAGGACGCGGACGTTGTTTATCGTCTTACCCGGGACGCGGACGTAGTTTATCGTCTTACGCAGGATGGAGAAGCGTTTGGTTAGCAAAGTCGGAATTACTGTTTATAAATAAATAATCTTCGACGATTTTTCCCGATCGATCATGTCTGCTCACGAAACATATCTTAACGTAAACATTGACAATATATTATAAAATGGATTAAGACTGACAATTACTTAATATATTTTCTGTCTATCTATAAAACATAACGTAGCTAAATGGTATAGCACGTCAGATCAAGTGATGGTTTCAGTATAGGAATGCAGGTTCCATTCCTGTCGGAGAATGCATATTTTGTACGAAATTTCTGTACATTCACCCCGGTAAATATAATTAATACTGTTATAATTAAAAACATAACATTTACTTAAATAAACTGTATCTATACAAATAACGTATAAACAAAAAACATGTTAAATAATTGTCGGACTTAATCCATTTCATATATATATATATATATATATATATATATCAGTGAACATTGAATGAAATACGACAGACTGTTTCATGCTAAATGCAATCATCAGGCCACTGTCACCTCTTAAAGTTGACTTCAGTGTTCACTTTTATATTTATATTTACATATGCTCTATCTCTGATATTGAGCACTTTATCCTATAAATATAGCATACCTTAAAACTATATATATAAATATATATATATATATATATATATATATATATATATATATATATATATATATGGAGAGTGAGAGAGACAATGTAAAAGAGAGTGGGGAGTGTGACAAGGCAGACAATATACAGTGCAGTGGTTGGATCAAAGTTCGCAGTCTAATATATATTATTAGCTGAATATTTTATCTGACAATTGTGTAATAATTCGATGTTTGTGTTTAATATTAACTACTAAATTAGGCAGGAAGATATCATGTAGCAAAATAAATATTTCTTGAATAAAATAAATTGCGTTTATATTATTAGACTTATTAGTGTATGTACGTTTATGTAATCATTAAAATGAATAAAATTTAAAACGTTTTGGTTTAATAAATTCTGCCTGTGATATCGTGAGTTACATAAACATTTAATAATTTTAACAAATGCCTCTTTGTCAATATCGTATAAACCTGGCATTGTATATATACATAAAGTATGTACTCCGTATAAATTAATAATATGTACTTTTTTTGTTTTGTTTTTCTTTTATAAGCATCATATCGACTGTTTGTGATAGTATTAGTTATCCGTTACTAATCTCGGACTGTTATGAGCGTCACTTGGACATAAAAGCACAAATAACCAAATTGGTATTTCTAATCAGTATAAATGCTGACGGGTGCCATTTTAACGCCAGGACAACACATTGGGTTGAATGGGCTGAGTTGTCATGTGTAAATTATTCAGATCGATATTCATCGGGTTTCCCTAGTCGTGCTGATTAGACCTTTTTTTTTTTGCCTGCCTTCTGTCTGAACACGAACCAATAATGCCAATGAGGCTGTGTTTGGTCTTGCATCCAATCGAAAAGACGGTATACTGTCTTCATTATATTCTTGTTAGGCAATCTGATCGGGATCGACTGGCAAAAAAATATATATATATATATATATATATATATATATATATATATATATATATAATAACTGTAGGAGGCACGGCGGAGTAATGGATAGCGGCTTGGATTGAAGAATCGCAGAGCCGATATATATATATATATATATATATATATATATATATATATATATATAAAAAGTGAACATAAAGTCAACACTTAGGGCGACTGTTTCATGCTAGATGCAACTCTCAGGCCTGAAAATTGCGTCTAGCATGAAACAAACTGTCGCCTCTAAGTGTTCACTTCTATGTTCACTTTTATATTTACACACGCTCTATCTCTGATATTGAGCACTTTATCCCATAAATATAGCACATCTTAAGACTATATTTCTTCATATATATATATGTATATATGTGTGTGTGTGTGTGTGTGTGTGTGTGTGTGTGTTTAGACAGCAAATTCTCTTTTAGGCATGTCTGATTAAATGAATTACAGATATTATGTCTACTTATTTTTAGCATAATCCGTTGATATTCACGGATAATTTCCGTGTACTGCAAAGAATGATGCAAGACATGCACTGTAACAATGAAAATCTCTTTTATTTCCCAAAGTACTTTCCATCTCTTTATGAGATCATCATCAGGAGTGCAACTAGTAAGGCAAACAACTATGTGTACCTATCCATTACTGATTTTTTTTTTTTTTTTTTTGCGTTTAAATGCAACATTTAATGTGCGCTTGACCATGTTATTCCAACATAAAAGAAAAAATTCCATAGTGGATAATTTTTTCACGTTCTAATGAACGCTAAAGCATAACTATCAGCCATTGCATTTAAACCCAATTTAAATGCGTATTCCGATTGTAAGAAGAAATTTCAGCTTAGCTTTTCCTGCAAAACTGCTCGGATGCTTCCCTTCAAGTCAAAAGGTAATCGTTATCCTCATTATCCTCATAATATTCACTATCTACAACTCACTCTTTCATTCAAACCACACATTTATTTATCACAACCATTCCGAGAGTAATAATCTAGCTTGAGTGGCTCTAGAGCTTTTATTAGGTGAACATTAATAAAAAGAAAACAAATACTCAAGTGATTTTAAGCTATATACTGTAAAGTCGCCGTATACATTTGCTCAGTGAAGAAAACTACATTCTGTTGAAATCCATATTTATTCGACATACAAATTTTCGCAAACTCCTTATAAACAAAAAACGTCCTCTATCAACATTAATTCCTCGTGAAATTTAATACTTCGACAAAACAACAACAAAAAAAAACAATGAATGTTTCAGAAATCTAGAGGAATGGCTTTAAAACATTTAAATAACACATGCAGATGACAGTATCAATATAGCGAGGGAAAAAAAGAAAATCTCACTTGCAATCAGCCATATTTTTTTCTATTCATTTCATCCTGTTTCTCGACTAAATCACCTTTCGTCAGATCGATGATGTCACTTCATTTGGCCTGAGTCCAATAAATCGGCTGAACACCTTTTTTGTTGTTTTTACTTGATTTCTAAAGATCGATACCAATAACCAAATGGAATACAATCGGTCCTCATTCGTTATTATTATTATTATTATTATTATTATTATTACATCTACTACTACTACTGTTACTGCTACTTCTGATACATCCCTGTCTGAAATGAGTAACTTTTTTGATTTTTTTGAAGGTATTTAGTAAAATATTTGCCCATGTCTAAAAACAGATTTCTAAAATAGGGGAATTTTAATTTTTCGTAATTTAATGAAAAGTCATTCAATTGACGTTGGAATTTTTTTTTTCCCACAAAGTCTCAGGAACTAACAATATGCAGGAGTGAAATAAGGTTTATGTTTTTGCTATTTTTGAAGTCGGTCTTTGTGATACGACTTCGAAGAATATGGTAGAAAGTATGTTTTAAGTTAATTGTTTTACACTGTCAAATTTACCGAAATTCCATGTAGTATCTTATATATGAAAATTTTCAGACAGACAGATATTAAACAGGCTGAGAAAGAAAGAAAGAGACTGAGATATATAGTGATTTTTCCAAGCGTAGCTCAGATGTAGCACAAGGCCGAAAGTATGGAGCACCCAGTGAGGATCGAACTCACTACTTAATAATAGTATTTATTCTAGCGAGACAAGCTTGCTAACCATTACACCGTCTCGAGACTGAGATATATGGAGAGTGAATGAACTGAATGAGACAAGATTCTGATTCTGCTGTTCAGTTGATAATTGGGAATGGAAGCCCTTAAAATCATGATTCGAAATGCTATATCTTTTTTTTCAGATCGAACCCTGAATAATGACACCAATAGCATTCCCGCCTATCATATATATCTACAACGTAAACTTAGAAGAAGGAATTCATTCAAACCAATTTTATTAAAATCGAGGGAGAAATTCTGTTGGTTTTATTCGATAATACATTTTTTCAGTTTGTATTTGAGTTGTTTCACATCCGAATTAAACTTATGGAGAAAATATTCAAATTTCATAATATTTTGGGCCAAATATTTTGAGCATCTCTAGTCATTACCAGGAACGTTAACTTTTTTTTAGTTTCTTAATAACATTTTTAGAACGATACATTTCTAATTTAATGATAGATAGATAGATAGATAGATAGATAGATAGATAGATAGATAGATAGATAGATAGATAGATAGATAGATATCGGAGTCCGACAGAATACGATAAAAAACAAATAGGAAACATTTATAAATCTAACATCAAAGATGTTAAATAAACAAATCTTAACCTTTCCTCGACATCTTATTAATACCTAATAATAACAAATGGGATTATAGACTTTGTCGTAAAGCCACTAACAAAAACCATTTAATTAATTTCTATTCCTACCAGAATCAAAAAATCAAATCAGGATTAGTAATAAGATTTTGTCTCATGCCATTAGAATATGTGCTCCCAAATACCTAGGTGAAGGAGAGAATTACATTGAAAAAACATTTAGTCTTCTTTACTACACACATCATTTCATATTTAATGCTAGAAAACGAGCTTACAAAGTTCACAAAACCCCAAAACTAAGCACCACCGATAGCACTTTTAACAACGCAATAACATTCTAACATTCTTTCTACAAAACTTGTAAATGAATTAGTTATCCCAAATACTAGAATAATTACTACCACGTCCAAGGCACTCGGAGATACAATTAAAAAAATCCAACACCAATTCAGATTTCTATACTTATCAAATTAATTTCTTACAATGTAAAAACACTTAAATCGGCAAGATATTTCGAAATCAAAAAAAAATGTCTACGAACATAAAAGGAATTACGTTTAGACAATCATCAAAACTCGCTCGTAATGCACAGGAACAAAATTGGCCATAACTTAGATTTTACAAATGATACGCTAATAAAAAAGAACAATTCTTTAGGCCGAAAGTACTTCGAAGGATTAGTAATAAATATCTTACCAATTATAAAAGCACGCCAAAAATATTATATTACATCACCAACGTACATTGGATCCATTCTTAAAAAATCTAAGCATCTACATAAGAACGTCCCTAAATCAACATGCGAAAAACCAATTAAACATGTTTACTAGACACACACGCGCGCGCGTACGCTTATCAATATACATTATCATCTGAATCCCACATAGACATACTAGAATTATTATAGTGATTTTCATAAGCCCGGCTTAGATGTGGTACAAGGCCGAAAGTAAGGAGCACGCAACGAGGATCGAACCCACTACTCAATCGTAATTGATCAAGTAAGACAAGCTTTCTAACCATTACACCAACAAGGATTATTATACACTAGCATACAAAAAGCAATATTGACAGTTTTTCAGTTGGGTTTGGAATCCGTCAATCTCTTGGAGCTTCGAAGGGACGAGTTGTCTCTCCTTGAATTCAGAACGCCATAAATTATATCCACGTTTGTTTAAAAAATCAAATGGACATGAAATATGTTTAAACAATGAAAACCAAACAACACAAAAATAAAAAAATACCAGAATTTCTTTCTTCTTTTTCTTTACTCTCATTTTCTGATGAAGCTTTAATAAATGTGAAACACGTTATATTGATAAACGTTTCCTATTTGCTCTTTATCTTCTCATAGATAGATAGATAGATAGATAGATAGATAGATAGATAGATTGTGACACTATTGTGACACTGGTAGTATGAAATTAGGATTAAAATGGTTCATCTGAAAACCCCTTGTAGGGATTGGAAAATTGGAAGAGTTAAAAAAAGGTGAAAATATGAATTGAAATATGAAGCAAGGAAAAATAGAAATGCTTTTTTTCCTAATAAACTGATGGGCAAATGAAATTGTTATGAATCCGCAAGGCCAAAATGTAAACTCAGATTTTAAGGTCGATGACAAAAGAAAATTCTTTGACATCAGAAATATAGAAATAATTTTTAAACACGAAATTAATTGATATGAATATTGATGAGTCCTGGCGTGCAGTAGGAGTCGGGTGGAATACATAGAGAGTGCTTAGTTGGAGCCAGCACTTGGAGTCGGCAAGAGACTCAGGCGAGACGAGGCGAGACGAGACAGCAGCGGATGAAGGAGCTCCTGAACTCCACGTGACCTGCTGCCGACAGAACTCCTGACCGACCACCTTGTGATGGTGTTTTAACCCAAGTTTTAGAAGAAAGAGAGAGATAAAGTGTCACGATAGAGAGTTTAACGGGAAGGGGTTAATTTTGTTGTATCAACGACTATAAAAACCATTTGAAAGTTAATCCAGCAACCTTCTTCGTTATTTTGTTATGATCTTTGTATTTCCTCAGCGGAAGCGTTCTTTGTCCTTTGTAGCACGATTCAGCCGCAGCTCGTTTCAATGCTCAAGTACGGACGAAATTCGGTCTTCAATGCTCTGTGATCAAGGAACACAACGTGAGCCAGGAGAGATGAAGGAACGAAGCGGACGGCAGATGACCCTCAGTTGACTGGCAGCAATACTGACCAGCGTGGGAACAACCCGGGATCGGGCCGCGCCAGCTGTGTGATAGATAGATAGATAGATAGATAGATAGATAGATAGATAGATATGAATAGTTAGTTACACTATTTACATTGTTCGGAATGTTGTCCTCATCTTCGTTGCCATATTCACGACGTATCGGCCGTTGATGCCCCGTCCTTCTTCAGATGACTGGAATCTCAAAATGAACCCTTTATTTCGTCCACCGGCGTAGATTTTCCTAGTTCCACATTTCATACCTCTTCTGGGTGTCTCACTATCAGTTATCACCCTTTGATACAACTCCCTATGTTATTGTTCACCTCTGCTGTGGCCAGGTATTGAAGCCACTGGATTGAACCAAAGCTTTTGTCCATTAGGCCATATGTCCTTGAGGACATCAGTGTATGAATTTTGGGGACTTATAGACCTAATGAGTTGTGAGTTCAATATAAATAAAAAAAGTTTCTGTATGGATCAAATACCAAAAACAAACATAAACACACAGCTTCCAGGTAGACGCATATTTGATGGCACCGAAGAATTCTCTTTCCCTCTCCAAAAAAAAAGTGTCTCCTGCGTCTTATATATGAAATGAAGGTACCTACGTGTAGAACGCTTACCCAGATGACGTCAAAAACTAACTCCATAGTATTCTAATATTAAATATAAGTGCGAGAGTATCTTGTGTACCAAGAAATATAATAATTGAAGGACTTAAAAGTGATGTTGTTTAGAGGCTGAGAAACAGTCTACGCGGTCAAGACCTTTCGCGTTAGGATTTCTCTTTAAATTCAGACATTGCGACAACATCTACCGTATATACTCGCGTATCATGTGACTTTTGAAGACCTAATTTTGAAGCTAATTTTAAGAGGGTCGCATACATGAGATATAAAATTAGCATTTGTACTACTAGGCCTGGCTTATCTCTTAACAAAACTACATGTTATACTGGAACACACCTATTCTATAGTTAATAGACTCTCCCACCTATAATAAGTAGGAGTAGTAGTAGCAGTCGCTGAGTCGGCAAGAGTTGCTCAGTCAGTTGATGTCGGCGACCGTTAGTCGGATATTAAAGTATCATCCACCACAGCAAGATTGCTGCGTCATTACCTATTATATCAAGTTCCTAACGTTTTGTACGTCAAACCTATTTTAGGACCGATTTAGTACAAATAAAAGCTTCCACTGTGAAACCACTACATAACAATATATCATTTCACTGTAGTCAAAAAGTACAGCTGTATTTCAAATAAACATGATTTTGATAAAACTGATGTTTTATTTAACTATATTCAATAATAATGCATGTACTTTTTCACATATTAATATCTTATTATAAAATACAAACATAGTGAATATGTGTTTTTCCATTATTTACGTTTATAGGATGTTTAGCCGTTTCTCGTTCGGTTGTTTATGGCTGTACGCGTTTACGAAACGAGTATAGCGTTACTAACGATACTTTTATCATTCTTTTTTACTTTTGAATTTATTCAACTAGAAGATGGAATAAAGAGATAGAGGAAAAGAAGTTAGTCTATTGTAATTTAATCTCTCAAAAAAAAGGAACTCGCATGATACACGAGATGCCTGATAAAATCATATTTTATAAGTGAAAATTTGGCGTTCGCACAACACGCGAAATTGCACATTACATGAGTATGTACGGTAATTGAAATTAGAGCAATAAAAGGCTGGGCTCATAAAATCAGCTCAATTACGTTTGGCTAATACAAATTACACTTGTCGACATTCACTGAAAATTTCTATTAGAAATTATGCATAATCATCATTGCTTCTTCAAATAATTTGGAGGCTTTGCATTGAAAATTGTCTGTTGCATAATTTCCCTGTCGAGGGAAAGGACGCGCTTCCTGCTCTAAAGAAAATTCTGCTGAATTAACAAATTGTGACCATTTAAGAATTGATTTATTGTCATTTTTATCAACTCTCGAAGATTTATTTCTATACGATCCATAGAAAACATGTCAACTCGATGGAACCCACGTATCCGTAATCCTCACATAAATCGACTGGCACTTTAAAAGTTACAATAGAAGGGCGTCGTATAAGGATTATCAGGTCCTGAAAACAGAGTCGACGAACTGGTTTCGAATCCTGCTTATGAGTGCATATACCTCACTTTTGTTTTAATTCTCTTTGAAAAGGTAAGGACTTGGTTCTCCCCTGTGTTTTTTCTTATCACTAGTAACACTGACTTTGGTTTTATCCTTTACACACAAGAGAGAGAGTAAAGTGCGGCTGAGTTATTTTTTAAACAAGCTAAAGAATTATTAACGAATTTTTTTTTATTTTGAATGATGGAAAATCGCCTCTCAAAGAATTTAGCTTTTACAGTCGAGTTTCTACGAGCAAACACCGTCAAATATATGATTAACTGCTTCCTGTTAGAAGAGGCAATATTGACTCGTTTTCTCTTGTCACTTGAATTACGTTTCTTCTGTTCTTTTAGATCCTATTTCCAAGATGGATGGATTTCTCTCTAAATTCTGTGAATGTAACGCAGTGGAATCTCCAATATTTTTTTTTTTTCTGAGCTTTTACTTGATCCTATAAATTTAGAGAATCGTTCTCATCGTTCTGGACAACAAAAGCTGACCGTATTTTCTTTTGTATAATACGGCTTTAATATAATACGACCCCGTGTTTCTGAAGCTAAAAACATGAAATAAATTAAATCCTTTCGTATAATACGTAGTACAGGCATCTCTATATAATTTTTTCTTAGTAAAGCTATACCATATTATCCATTAAAATCACAATGTCGTACATATATTTCACTAAAATGTACAAAACTGAACCGAATGTTTAGCCATTGCATATTTCAAATTAACGTTTCAAAAAAAGATTTCTTTTTCATGTTTTCTTCAGCACAGGACTTGGTTTTAGAGCAATATCACCGAATGCTTGAACTGCCTTTGAATGCCGTCCCATTGTTGTATGGATCTCAGATCTCTTGAAGCATTTCAGGTACCCCTTTTGTAGAGAGACCGTTACAGATTTCTGATAGTTGCTCTCGACTTTTCTGTCCCTATCTTAGAAAATAATTATTTGTTTGCTTCTTAGAAATATGCTTCTGATACTGATCACCTGCAATTGTTATATGTCAGCGTTGTCACTTAATTTCAGCCGATGTTGTAGATAGCGAACAATGTCTTTCTTTATGCCATATGTATAGTAGGAATTGAATTTCAGCTATTGTCAGGTAAATGCTGTCTTACGGTATTTGAGTGTCTTGAACCTATGCACTGTACGAATTAATATGTATGGAAAGCAAGGGATGGACATCAACACCTTTGGAATAAAGTCAAGACAATAACACTAGAGTTTGGCTGAAAGAAGCCATGTAAATGTTAGGTTCTGACAACCTCCTCAGTAGACCTAGCATAAAGATAAACACTATGAACTCATATAGATCCATCTTCTGAAAGGAAAGAGCACTCATATAGATCCATCTTCTGAGACGAAACATTAGGTTTTCGGTCTCAAAATTAGACTAGTGGTTTGTCTACAAGACATATTCCTTCGTGTATTAAAACGGTGGCGAAATATATCCTTTCCTTGCGTTTGTGAGTTCAATCCCTGCATTCGATAGTACTGGAAAGTTACATACTCTGGTTCAGTTTAAAGAACGATACAAAGAGCCGAGTTCCAATTCGCGTTAAGTTCGTTATATTACCTTATGCGCAAATTCCCTTGGAAAAGATATGGATCTACCTCCCCCAGATATGGGTTAATAAGTATGACTTGTACCGCTAAATCATTATTATTCAAAAAAATTCTTACAATCTAAAAATAACTTTTTGGTGGCTTTAAATAACATGCAAAATGTTGATAAGCCATAGAAAACGAATCAACCAATCAGGTAACGTCAGTTGAAATTAACATTTTCGGTAGGCCTAGCAGAAAAAAAAACTATATTGGAGCCATTTATAAAAAAAAAAAATCAGAAACAACAGGAAGGCTACAACGGGAAGAGCTGCGATATGGAAAGATAAGCGACAGCGAAGGCGATCAAATGTGGCAGCAGCAGCAGGGTCAGCAGCTGACAGGCAATAAGAACATTACGTCTAACATTAGGCGTGCATTCTTGGTTTGAATGTCTTTCCAATGTATTTCTATATTAAGCTATCACCAGTATAGTAACGTTACACATATAACAACCATATTGAGTAAGTAGTTAAATGACTCGACCGGTGTGTATTTTTTTTTTATTCCTTACTTGTCATGACAGGTGTCCTTGCAAGCGAGTTTACTAAAAGTTTGCCAAATGCGACAGCTGAAAGTTGAAGCGGCCAGTAAGCTGTTGTAAAAACAACAAAAGATTTGTGGTCTGATTAAATTAAAAATGACATTCAGTTTTTGTTTGTTTTGTTTGTTTGTTTTTTTTTGTTGTTTTTTTTTTGTTTTTTTTATTTTCCTTTATTTGGTTTCTTTGTATTTTTATAAATATTTTTTACACTCATTCTCTCTTCTCATGTTTCCCTTTCCCTCTACTTTTCACTCTTCCTCTCCAATTTCCATCTCTCTCTCTCTCTCTCTCTCTCCCTCTCTCTCTCTCTCTCTTTCCATACCTTTATCTCCCTCTCCACTTTCTTTATTTCGTTTTTCTCCTTTCTCTATTTCGTTTTTCTTTCTTTCTTTCTTTCTTTCTTTCTTTCTTTCTTTCTTTCTTTCCACCTCCCTATTTTTATCCTCTTTTTCTTCATTCCCCTGTACCGTTCCAGCAAGTAACTGACTCCTCCTGCTAACCTATAAATTTACAAGAGTCAGATCAGGCCGAAAATGGAGTATTGCTGCCATACATGAGCAGGCGCTGCCCAGTTTTCACTTTCCACTCTTGGTAGTCCAAAAACGTCTCCGCGTCCTTGTAGGCGACGAACTATATTCCACTCTCCAACCCCCTTTCTCACAGACGTAAGCCTCTCGCTGTTCTATCGCTTTTTCCATGGAAAATGTCTAAATGAACTACACTCCTTAGTTCCACCAGTTCTAACCTTTATGGCCAAGACCCGCCAAGCCACGCATATTGGAACGAACCGAATTATTCCCTTCGTGTTCCATTGGTGAGATTCTTCGACTCTGGCAGCTTCTTTCCACGAAGCGACTTCCAAGAGGAGGCTTTCGCGATCACTATAATCTTAACCTGTTCATGTCAAGGGGTAACCACACGTATCTGCATAAACTGTGCTTTTTACTCTGTAATCCTCTACATCGAATGGCGCTCTAGCCTTATAGAGGGTGGAAATCAATGTAAAAAAATTTCAAACTTTTTATTCATTCCTTTTTTTTGTCAGTTTCACCTTTTTTTTATCGTTTTTATTTGTTTTCGACTTTCGTTTTTTCTTACTTTCTTTTTTCTTACTTCCTTTCTTCTTTCTTTTCTTCTTTCTTTCTTTTTTCCTTTCTTTCTTTCTTTCTTTCTTTCTTTCTTTCTTTCTTTCTTTCTTTCTTGCTTATCCACATTCTCACCTGTTTCCCTCACTCCATGTCTCACTCCCTTTCTCTTCTCATTCCCCTTCTTTTATCTTCGTATCTGATCTTTCTCAATCTCCCATCCTATTTCTTTTATTTTAGCTTTTTCCGTTTACTTCCTTCCTGCCTTTTCTTCGCTCTCTCTCTCTCTCTCTCTTTCGCTCCTGTTTCTTTCCCCCACTCTCACTATCTTCCATTTCCCCTACCTTTTGCATCCATATCTCTCTCTTTCTTTCTCTTTCTATTTCATTTGTGTAATTCTTTCCTTCTTTCTTTCCTCCTTTTTCCCCTTTTCTCTACATCTCACTTCCACAATTCGCATCTGATTTCTCTTACCTCTTTTCTTCTTTTCCTCTTTTCTTTTTTTCTTCTTTTCTCCTTTTTTTTCTTTTCTTCTTTTCTTTACTTCAACGCTATCTGAAGTTAATTTTAGAATTTATTTTAACGATACATTCTTTTCTTTCGTCTACATGATGAATTATTTCGTGGACATATTTTGATGTTGAGGCATGGAATTCTGGAAACTATATTGATTGTGTGACGCGCAAAGTGGATTCGGTGATCTGAGTTCAAGTTCTGTCTTAGTCTGTTACATTCACTTTCGTACTAATACCCTTGGAAAAGTCATTAATCTCGTTCGTTTCACACCCACCAACTACGGGTGAAACAGCCGGGAAGGCTGGCTCTCTAGTGTAAGGCGACAGCCATTTTCGAACAGTTCCGAATTCGAAACAGTGAAGAAGGAAAGCAACAAGAAACCACTCCCCTATTAAATGTCACGGCAATTCGCAGACATTAAAAACGAAAGGAATCTTGAAGAGCAATAATTATAATGTCACTCTTTATCTACTGTCCTCATCGTTACTGTTTTATTGTTATCAGTCCTTAATAAAGTTTTTGTATTCTAATTTTCCGGACACAGTAACCCCCTGTTTCTTAATGGCATTACTGCCTTCCTTAGGGTGAACACGATTAAAAAAATACATCGATAGAACTCAATCTCTATCATTTCAAGTCTCTTCTTTATATGTGAAGAGATTGTCCAGTTGTCACGGTTTTATACAAAATTAGATATTACATAGCAGTTCAGCACTCTTCTCTTTGTTTCTAATGACATTTTCTCTTAATACTTTGCTTAGTTTATGAAAGGCATGAGGAGATTTTACAAAATTCTATGCCATATAGGAGATTATATATTATATAGCAGTTCAGCACATTTTTCTTTGTTTCCGACGACACTTTCCTATCTCTTAATACTTTGCTTAGTTTATGAAAGATATGAGGAGATTTTACAGCATTCACTGCCATATAGGAGATTAGATATTACATAACAGCTTAGCTCCCTTTTTTTTTTTTCTAACGACATTTTCCTATCTCTTAATATTTTGCTTAGTTTATGAAAGTCATGAGGAGATTGTCCAGCATTCATTGCCTTATAGTGGAGACATTTTCCTATCTTTTAATACCTTGCTTAGTTTCTGGAAGCTATTATTCGCTATTCATTTGCGTCTCCGAAATTTTGTATCGCATTATACATCATCTTTTTTAACCCTACCCAGATAGATCAATTTCCGTACTTGCTTGATTTTGATGTCCTCAATTCGCAGACCACACCTTGGCCGTGCCTTTTGCAGACCCCCATGCATCCTTTCTTCTCACAATCATGTTACTTTACTATGTCGATGCCCTTCCTTACCAGTACAAAAAAAAATCGACACAAAAACATCCCCAAATCTAAAATAGCCCAATTTTCAAAGTTCAAATAACTAACGTTGATTGTCTGTTTAATGGCACATCAACTCCTTATGTGTATTTAATGCCGAAATTTAATTTTCTTAGGTTCCAGAGGCGGATATGCAATATGGTTGGCCCTGCCCTGGCGTCTCGTCTACAGTCACTTTCTCACAGATGCGCCGTCGCCTCCCTCTGTCTGTTCTACAAATACTTTCATGGAAATTGCTCCGAGGAGCTGCATTCGCTGGTTCCCAGACGTCATGAGT